>APFE030242844.1:41017-51242 GCA_000404065.3 Pinus taeda
TTTAATTTTTAGTTTTTTTTAATTTTTTGGGACCAGGGGTCAAATTTTCTAGAATTCTGGCAATTTTGACACTTCGACTTTGGAAGCTCATAAGTTGAGTTTTACTTAGCCAAATGAGGCCCAAGACGGCTCGTTGGATAGACAAAATCATGGAAAATATTTATGAATTAGTTTCATAACCATATTTGATCATTTAAACAAGTATAAAATTTAGGAGAAGATCAAACTCGAAATTTTTAAACAAAATTAATTTTCTGATTTTAATTTTCTCCATTTTCACTTTCTCATAACCTCTGTTGAATACAAATCCATTCAAACATGCTCTCCTTGACAAATTAGATCTTTACATGGATCAATGAAAAGCTCAAATTTCATTTGATTTATTTATTTAATTAAGTTTTGATTAGAGATATTTTGATTTTAATTTGTATTTTAATTAAAATTTAATTGGTTTTGGTAGGAAAATAGTTGAAGAGATGAGGAAAAGAAGGCTTCCATCAATGGAATTGCTCCAACAACAAAAGAAAAGGAATTTGGACCAATGAAAATTGTTGGAGAATAATTACTTTTCAACAACTCTCCTATTTGGAATTCACTTTTGTAAATTATAAATAAGTGGTTTGTAGAATGTGTTAGGGCTTCTCTTTTCTGCAATTTTGTAATTCTTAAAACACTTTTGTAATAGGGATTTCAGGTTGTAGGTAGAGAGGATAAATCTCAAATCTGAGAATTATTGGGATTTTTGTTTTCCTTTCTGAATTGTGTATGATAGGCAGAGCTTGCACTATTGCAGCTCTTTCTTTTAGCAGCAGAGTTTATCCTTTGGAGAAGATTCTAGGAGATCAAATTCAAAGAATAGAGCACGAAAACAGGTTCAAATTTATTTGTATTGGAAATACTATTATTTTTAATATGAAATTATTTTTTGATGACAAAATTATGGTAATTGGATTTATATTATGAATTATTGTAGATATGAATTCATGTCTTACAAATTATCTATCTAATATGTTTGTTTCATAGATCTATTATTAATTTCCTCTTATGCCCTTATGTTTAAATCACATTTCTGAGTAACTATTTGCTCAAAATTCTGTCATATAATCCCGATTTAATTTTCATTGGAATTATGAGAACTACTTCGTAATGTTATTGGTTCATCATTCATTTTTAATAGATCTCTAAACAACATGTTTGGTAAATTATAATATTAGTTAATTGAACAACTTCATTAGCCAGAGATTCATCATAAATCAGACATGTTGAAATCTCAATCATTTAATTACTTTGCGCTCAGTTGGGTTAGATATATATCTTCCTAGTCGAGATAAGCTTAGGATTTCTTTCATTTAGATTTAATTCTACATTCCTAGAAGTCCTCTTATCGAAAAGGCAAAATTTAGTTGTGGCTTGGTCGAGCCCTAGATCAGCTTAAGGATCAGTTTCTTGCCTAATCAACAAGAGGGTTGATCTGATGTTTCTTCTCTATTGGTAAGTGAAAGTCACACTTTAATCTAGTAGAGATAGAGAGAAGGTAACTAAACCTAGTTTAACCAGTTGAAACCACCATTCCAAATGGAAAAGGAGTTGCTTTAAGGTCCTGACCAAGTGGTCTCCCTTATAATGTTGAGGCAAAGAATTTTGATCCTTCAACATTTTTGGCACTAGAAGGAGGGTCTGATAAATTATTTTCTTTGAATAAATTTTATTTTATTACTATGGCCCCATGCAAGAGACTCCTTGGAGTTTCTTTATGTGACCTCATCCAAAAACCGCTCCAGTAAAGGCAGTCAATATCCTATCTTAGGTAAAATACAATGGTAAGGCATCTCCTTTTGGTCATCTTCTTCAATTTATCTTAAGTTGCAATAATTTAAATATTGATGAAGATATTATTTGCATGATCTTAATTCATACTTTGGCAGGAAAAGCTAAAGACTGGTGCTTATCACTTCCAGTTTCCTTTGTACTTAGTTGGGATGAATTTTTGAAAATTTTCCTTCATGCATTTTAGGAATATGATTACGAAAAGGTGTATGATCAGTTAAAAGAATTGCGTAGGATGGAGGGTGACACTTTGGATATGTTTTATGTTAGATTTAAATTAATTTTAATTCAATGTCGGTCCAAATATTTTCGTCCTCAATACCAATTAATTGAATGGTTTAGGGATTTAGTGTATCTGCCTTGTGATAATTATCAAGAACTAGAAAATATAGCCTTTGTTGATAGTGATACACTTTCTCAAAATGACAATTTTGATTCTTCACAAATTGAAATAATAATCATGCCATAAATGCTCCAAATCTACATAATGTTGATAAAGTAGAATTTCAACAAAATGCACAATCTATTAGCAGTAACCAATAACAACTAAAGCGACAATAATTAAATCAACTAGAGAATGTCAGCAATGCACAATCTACTGCTAAAATTAATTCACAATCTACTGATAATAAACTGCAAATGATGGAGCAACTCAGAAGCTACAAATTGATCAAATACATGAAGAATCTGAATTGTCTATTTTGGAAAATCAGAAATCATCTATGCATAGAGAAACCTTAAGGTATATATCTTCAAATTCCTATTTTTCTCTCTACCCCGATATTTTAACAATATTAATTTAATTCATGATCAATCAATAGTCCCTTTAAATTCAGATTTAATTTTAAACAAAGGAACTGATATTCATAATGAATTATTAAAAATTGGTCGAGAAAATTTAATCGGTAATTCAATTAATAAACGTGAAGATTCTCTTAATTTCATAGTCAATCACTTGCCTTGTTCTGATTTATTTAATTCGGAGGAAAATAACAATTATGAAGTTACTTATGATGATGGCTTGGAAAATGAATTTCTCTTCGGAAATGGTTTTTTCTAATTCCTTATGTGAAACTATTTTTGAAGATAAAGAGAATTTTAATCAAGGATTTATTTCGGGCCATTCTAATTTTCAATCATTTAATAATCATATTAATTTTGGCATTCAAGAACCTATCCCAATTTTTAATTCCTACGATGATGAAATGCCATTTTTGGATCATAAGCTTGAAATCTTCTCATTCCCACAAAAGAAAGTAAACAATGAGTTTAATTTTATAATTTCTATTGATGCTTGTGGGAAAGAAATCTTCACAAATGAATCCCAACCATGTTATTACATTATTTGTAACATTATTGTAAACTTGAATTTGCTTCATTTTCGGTTCCCTTGGTTTGAATTTGTAACTCTTTTGAATCTCATTTTTGAATTTTTGAGCACATTGTACTGATATTTTGAACATTCAAATTTTAGACACTCATCAGGTGCATTAATAAGCATATATCAAAATCAATTTTAGAGTTCCAGGCAAGGACATCAACTACTTTTTATTTTAAAATTTTATTTGAGGAACATGCTCACCCAATTTATTCTTAATTTTCAAATAAGTTCGTCATCAATTATGGCACCTGAGAGTGCATCATTACATTCTGATCAACAATGTGACACTTCTAGAAACCTTCTAAATGTCCAATCATATCTAGAAATTCCACCTCTCAGGAATTTTTCCAGTGTTCATGAGGCTTCCATATTTAAAAATTTATCATTCAACCCAGGTATGATATTTCCCCTTCCTTTGAACTTCTTCCAATCACTCACTAAAATTCATTCTATTTTTGATGATCCTATAAACATTTGGTTGGAACGATTTCAAGGTAAGAATTCTGTAAATAAATTTATTTCGCTAAATTTGTTAATTGTGCATAGTAGGCTAAAATTTTCTTTTTATAATTTAGTTACAATTTTACTCCTATTGGTTGACCTATACATAAATGCAGGAGTTAGAATGAGAGAACGGTTAAATTGGAAGTACGACTATACCTAGTCATGTTTCCTTTCATTCAATTATAATTCGAGATAGATTAATTTAGATTTATATTCCTTTTCCATTTGCATTTATTTCATTATTGTATATTTTTAATAAACAAGTACTGAATCCGAGTTTTTCTTAGCATCCCCTTTTATTTTATGGCAAAGTGGTTATGACATATTAGAAGTTCTTATAAAGTCGGACAATACACACTTGTGATGTACTTGATTGACTTGTTCTTGTAAAAACTTCATCACATTGTTAAAAAATGTTTTTTTGATAAAATCACATATGAGGAAATTCCAAGGATTTTCTACGGTTTAGCTTTTTATTGATTCACAAGTATTTCTGAAAAGACTCATTTTCACCACTGTTGTCCTATGATTTAAATTTAAGAAAGATCAACTTGAAATTTCATTAGTTAGCATTTTAGATTAAATAAGGAGATGAGGTTGAACATACGTGAATTTCGAGAAATGCATGGGAGAATGTAAAGATTCATGAGGTAAGCTTACTTCAATATTATTTGAGGTATGCGTAACAAGTCCATCTTCATCTGTTGTTTGATTTTATATTTTTTCATAGTTTATTTCTTATTTTTGTTCTGTTTCTTTTTGCAGGGCTTCATTGACTTGATTTTGGAGACTTGAAATAAGCAAACAACCAACCCTTTCTAAATATGCAACATGTTCAGAGAAGTATTTGTTGTTTTGTTAGAATTTTGGTATTCTTTAGTTTTGCTTCTATTCATTAAAACCCCGATAGGCCTTTAATGCATTAGCGAAAGGTTCATATCAGATCATTATAATATTGTTACTCTCATCATAAGAAAGTTACGATAAAACCATTCTCCAATGAAATATTTCTGATAGTTAATATAATTATTAAAGGGGTTTTTGTTAAAAGGCAAAGTTGAGCTGGGCGCTTCCTTTTAAATTAAAAACTTTAAGAGCTTCCGACTCCACAACTACCACATGGAATATCAAACTTCACAAATATCATAACTTATAAAGTGTGCTATGTTAAAAAACTTCCGATATCCCGATTATCCGATATTATGATACTTTGATCCCTCGATGTCCTAATATACCAGTCTTCTGATATTCTGATATTTGGTCTCCCCCTGCCGCCCCCCCACCCCGCCGCCCTCCCCAATACCTCCATATTTATCATATCACAATTTTTATAAGAAACACCTATTCATTACACCCTTGGCATTCCTGATGCCTCTTAATTCTGTTATCTGATATTCTCATCCTCAACCTATATCGGTACTTTAGTATCAGATGCTTTCTCTTTAAGTCCATGATACACTATCGCTGATATAAAAGTTTCAATATCACTTCCTACCTCCACTTATTTCTTTAAATATGATTTATTGGAAGTTTGATGTAGTGTAACTTTTTAAGGTATAACCAAGTGATTTCTCCGATATTTTTATTCCAATCAACTCATGTGTGCAAACCCACATGAATTCATGCTTTTCTAACTTAGTAATATGAGTCAATAATCATATTCTCCCTCTCATCGATGGAGCTGAAATGAAATTCTTACATTCTTCATTGCTTAAATTTGCTACAAACGGAGGAAAATTTCGCACAAAACTCTTGCAGTGAATGATCTTATCCATGATTTTATCTATTCTTATTCTGAATCTTACAATTGCCGACTTGAGTTGAACTATTGGATCACACTCATTCATATTATTTTCCCTTTAGTGATATTCCTTTCTTGTGAAAGGGTTTAAAGCCTGTAATTGGTGAATTTTGGAATCTTGATCCTTTGCTTTTCATTTTTCCGAGATATTTTTCTCACAATTTTGGACTTTCTGGCTTGTTGGACTTTTGGGTTTATATTATATCGAAAGCATTTAAAACAATTTATGAGATTTACTCCCGGATGCGGGTGACACCATGCTTATGCCTGGACACGTGACCGGCACGTGGCACCCTTGGGACGGAAGCCTGGTGATCAATGCAGAGCATTAAATCCACCTTCAATGGCATTCAATGCCATTCTTTCTACCCAAGCTACCAAGCTTTATCGGGAAGTGCCGCCAGAATGTTTAGGAATTGTGATTTCAGGGTCATTCGCCTGTCTGAGCAGGCCGAGAATTTAGGCTCTGAACTGCAGAGGAATTTAGGTTTAAGGGTAGAAAGTAGGAGTGTCAGGGTAGTGCTTTTGAGTTTCAGAGGTTCGGCTCAGAGACTTAGCTGGCCTCCTCTGTCCCCTTTCACTTCTGAGAAATATTACTGGAGGTCTGTGTTTAAATTTGGCAGAGTTAATATGCCGATTCGGGGTCATGCCTCCCCGCGCAGGGGAAAGAAACATGGGGGTAGGGATGTTCATAGCCCATGCAGAGTTTCCCCGCTGACAGTAGCTTCGCCCAGCTCCCCGGGCTATGAAGATTTAGACTCAGACACGGACAATTCGGTCCAGATGGTAACTTTTCGTTACATCCGGCGCACTAATCGACCGATTGTCTCTGCTCTCATCACTGTTGTCTTCACAGAGGAAGAAGACATCGAGGGTAAGGGCAAGGGAATTCTAGAAATGCCGGAGCAAAGCTCCAACAAAAGCCCTCAGGGTAGCAGTCAGGAGGACAGCTCCTATCAGCCTTCCACTCAGAGCCATCCTGATGAAGACAATAATGGCATTCATGACAAAGAACAGAATGAAGCCTTAAGAGAAATTTGTGGCTTAATCGACCGGGAAATTTCAAGCCCCAAGGCTAAGAATTTACCTGAAGAAGAAAAGCTGCCTGAGCGTTTCTTTGGTGCCAGGCTTTACCCTGTTCTCCCTCCGGGTTATCTGCGGTTTGAGGATATTCCTTGCGGCGTGGAGGTCGATCTTCTGCCTGACCCTGAGCGTGAGGCAGAGGAGTGGGAAGCTGAGCAAGAGGCCGCTAAGCTGAAGGCCGAGGAAGACAAGATGGCGGAAGAAACTGGTACAGGGTAAGGTCATGGCCTTCGAGTCTGGTTTTTTTTGGTTTTTGCTCTTGGTGTGTTAAACTACGGTGGTCGTCTCGGCCCTGGTTTTTGGATGCGGGTGTATCTGCACTAGTTCTCCTTCTGCTATGCTGCCACCTTCGACCAGCATGATCCTGGTTCTTGGACGTGTGTCGTCCGCCACCTTCGCTCTTTCGATGCCACCTTCGCTCTGTCGGTTGCGGGACGCGTGTCCTCTCTCCCCGGTTCCACTTTGTTTATTTCTGTTGTGTCCAGTCAGCAAGTTCCTTACATGGTCAGCAAGTTTTTGTATGTCTAGTCAGCAAGTTTTTTTATATGTCCAGTCAGCAGGTTTTTGTATGAACAGAAGCAGTGTTAGCTTTAGACATTTACAGGTTCTATTATCTTTTTCTATTGACTGTAAATGGTCTGTTAGATACAAAAAAATGTCAATGTTCACACCAGTAATGGTCTGTATCTCTTGTCAGAGAGCTGTCCATGCGCTCTCAGAGGTTTCGACCTCTTGTACATACTCTTCTTTTTTATTTTAATACAAATAGTTTAGTCTTTTGCCCAAAAGCAAAAAAATAAAAAAAAAATATATATATATATATTTCTATAGATTTACCTCTCCAAGATCCACATTTTCCTTTTCCTCCACTATCGTGTACATTACATTCAGCAAAGGAAATGGCCCTTATTTCATTGTATTCACTAAAATCTTGTGAGTTGATTTTAGCTTCAATTTTTTTTCGATATCTATGACACATGATATATTCTCATATTTATTAAATCACGGACTCCTTTCCTTGGAAGCTTATTTTATAGGTAAATGTAAGTTCTCTTGTAATTACTTTTTACAAAACTTTAAGTTATCTCATTATCGGAATGAAAGTCATCGAAACTATATATAAAATCTTACGAAAATTTTACCTTCGATATGTGAACGCTTGATGAACTAGAAAGACATTGTTCCAACATTATACATCCAAAAAACATTCATTATCGAGCATGATCAATATCGTAAGTTTTGTTTGTAAAAGTTACAATTTTTTTCTAAGATATTTCTTCCCTTTAATATTATAAATATCAAGACTTCGAAGGTGAATTTTAATTAAACTTCTGAAAACAAGTGTCACCAGAAACGTTATGAAGAAAAACATTTATTTATCAAAGTTTTTCCCATTAATAATTTTTGGAAAACTTGAGCTCTTACCTTTCCGTTTGATTCTCACGGAAACTCATAACTTCAGAATATCAGGTTAAGTATCTTCATAGGTCTCTGATCAATTCGTTAAGATATTTCACTATTCTCACATGAAGTCTTGTTTGATTATCTTTCTATATATGCTACTTTCATGTTATCATGGTGGTCAAGAGCTTGGATATATTTTAATCATAAATTCGTCAAATCCAAGTATTCATTCATCAGGTTGACTTTCTTACTATAAGGATATACATTCTTCATGGTGTATGCACATGGGCCTCTTTTATTCTTCTTGGAAATCTGATTGGCTAATGATAATTTTTCATCGTTTGTGGTTCATTTACGTTTTTGCCTTTGACTCATTATTAGATGCACATTTTATTATCTTAATCATCTTTTAGTGAACATATTCATTTGCTTTTCAAGGCACTCTTGAGCAATCACTATGGTAATGCAACATTTGATAAGGAATTTGGAACAAGTAAGGTAATGGACCATGGTTAATTCATGTTTGAATTCTCTTTCATTTGAATTTTTCATATATCGCTCCATACTTACCATATAAAGATTCAAGTCGTCTTCACATACAAAATTGCTATATTATTTGGAATTTGAATTGATTTCAATATTTTGGGGTTGATATAAATTCAAAATGGAAAAAATAAAGAGAACAATCGTTTTTGTAATTCATAAAGAGTCATATCTTCATTCTCTTTTCTAATGAATTTGGTTTACTTCAGATTCCTTGGACATGAAACATTGTTTTCTTTTAGTTCACTGCTTGCTTTAATTTAGACTTATTAAATGATGATTTTGGTTTAAGGAAATTTCAAAATAATTCAAATCCTTCATGATTTTAATTCTAACTAAAAGAAGAAGTTATCTTTTATTAAAGAAGATGATATCTCTCAGTTAAGATTAAATGAAATTCTTCAATGGTAAGTTTCATATGCCCACTTTCATTCATTTTCATTTTTATTTATTTATTTATTTTGTTTTGCATATCTTCACGATTCATTTTCACGCCTCTACCCGATTAGATTTAGAGCTTATTCTCCTTGTTAGATTTCAAGTTTTTCGGAGAATCAGTAATGATCCTCATAGAATTAGCTAAACTGGGGAGTTTCATAACCTTTATTATATTTCTTAAGCATTCTTTTTATTATAAAATGGTTGAAATGCTTTTATGCAGGTTTTGCTTTGAAACAAGAAAATTTGTAGCAGACAAAGACTTCTCGTTTAGCTTATTAGCTCTCATCACTACTATTCATAAGTTTAATCGCTTATAACTCTGCAAGATAAAATTTTAAAATATCAACATAAGAAGGAATGTACACATACTTATCTTATTTTATTGTTTTGTTGAGACATTTGTATAGTTAATCTTGTTGGAGTTGATTCTCTAAATTTGGATTTTTCTTTTAGCTTTTGCTTTCTTCATAATTTTTTACTTTTTTTGAAGTTTGCTTTCCATTTCTTTTTTCATTTTGCTTTTGGTTATGGTTTGATTTTTGTGACTCCACTAAGATTTATATAGAAGGCCTTTTCCTCACCCAACAATCGTTAATATACATGAGAAATTTCTTTTATTCCGTTCTGATCGAGCGCGCTACCCAGAACCTTCCAATTAAATTATTGTGTGTGCTTCCGGAGGAGCACGGTATGCACTAAGAAGGAAGTTTTTAGTTTTAATGCAAAAATGGCTAAAATGCTTCTGCATTATATTTCAGCAGAAGAGAAAGTTGTTTTATATATCGATTCTGACGTCACCCTATGACAACTGGTGGAGTGACTGCCTACTTTTGGGCATGTTGGGAGATATTATTATGGCGAACCTAAAGCATAACATTGCATTTGCAGGTAAAAGAGTAATCGAACAGACATTAGGTCAAAAAGTGATTGAAGATTTTTAGGTTACTGAGCATTTATTTGATCATGGTTTATTAGATCTGATCATTCCATGTAATCTCTTAAAAGGTGTTATGAGTGAACTATTTTGGTTTTATGTTTTACGATCTTCCTTGTAAATAAATAAAAAAAAAAAAAAATTGAACGTTGAGTTTTTTCCTTATAAGGAAAAAGGATCAAATCGAGTTCCTTGTAACGGAAGTGATAGTGATATAGTTTCTTATCACGGCGAAGGAAAGAATTGTTTCTTTAAGAGAATTGCTTTTCACCCCCTACTTATTAACAATTTATGATCCTCGAGCCTA
>APFE030242845.1:0-10032 GCA_000404065.3 Pinus taeda
TGGACGTCCCCATCAGGAGGATGGGGTCCTGGTCCTCTGACAGAAGGACATCCATTATTTCATTTCTCAGATTTGTAATTCTAACTAGTTGTTTTCATTTTAAGGTACTGTAATGATATAACATAAGAAGTACGTATGCTACAGCTTTTGGTGCTTTTTGGGTTTTAAGTACATACAGTACGCATTGCCTTTGAAATAGAAGGACTTTCCCTGGTCGATAATTAATGTGGCACTTGAATGTTAATTCACAACAATTAAACTAGCCAACATGAGGCATCTTCAAAAACTGTCCATCAATTTTCCTAAGACACTTTGTTTCTAATTCATATTCTGGTTCATTAATTTTCACTATCTATGGCATTGTATTCTCACTAGTCATTGGTAGCCTAGTTCTTTATTCGATAGTGCAAGGGTTACATATTCCGATGGAATCTTCTTGTTCATTTCAAGTAACGGTCTTCACTATGATAAAGTTAATTTATCTTTACATCTTTGCACTTTATCTAGTCCCTTTTTTGGCTGAATTGCTGTGTTTTTTAATCAAAGCTTCATCTTCTTATAAGATTCCTTCAATTGTGTAGAAATTTGGAAAAAGGTAAATATCCAATCAGTGAACTCTTTGTAGGTTTCCCCTCGGAACCATAGTCTCTCAGGTAATATGTAAATATGTTTTTTGGTGATAGATTAAGGGATTTCCCACCCATTACGATGATTCATTCCTCATACAATTTTTGTCTAACATTTCACGTTGTTGTTTTTTTTCTTAAATGGATCTAATTTTTTCTAGTTTTATTATAGGGATATGTTATATGAACAAATACTGGCCTCTCCGACTCCTAAGTCGAAAGCTAGATTCAGAACACTCCATGGTGATCTATTTTTGATTATGAGTCTTAGGTGAAAGTCCATATTTTGGTAATGGTTTTGAATACGAACATCATATTCCCTTGTCAGCTTACATTCTCTTCTAATTTCTCTGGTTGGGTTTCCTGGTTTTTCATTTTTGGCTTACAAGTGTAGGGAAAACCCAATTTCACCCAATTGATAGGTATATTGTCTTTGTTTTGTCACCTTTTGGGTTTACATCCTCCTTTCAAAAACCTAATCCTAATCAGATTCTCTTAGCTTTACTATTTACACTATGCAGGTATTATTTTTATTTCCCCATTGATACTGTTGATTGAGCTCCAATTTAATTTCGACATTGTTAGCAATGTTTCTCCTCTGTTCCAGGTGAGTACTTCAGGTACCTCCCTACAAGGGTTGTTATTGATTATGTAGTCGGTGACACTAAGTGCAAGGGTATCAAATTTGAACTGAATGATGCATTGGAAGAGGATTTCCAGTTTAAATTTACCTTAGGGTTTTTTCCTATGTATAATATTCTGTGTGAAGATATAAAAATTCTATATCTTGTTTTCTATGGCTTGCAGCGTCGATTTTCATATGGGGCATGCAACCTCAACTTGCAAAGTTGGTTGCAGTTTTGGCTATTTCTGCTAGAAAATCATATTATTCTCATTTGTAATGTAGTCCTTCTGGAGACATACTGTGATATATTTTATTTTCTATTGATTTTTCTAGTTCTCTCTACACTTTGGTGTCTATTCCTGTCTCATAGACACACCTTCTTCATTTATCCATGGTAAAGAAATTTTTTTATATGTTTTTGCTAATGCAAGAGTTGGCCCTTCTTTTACATTATAACGTAAAAAAAAAATCCATAAAGTACATACAAACCCAAAGGATACGTGGGCCAAAATT
This sequence comes from Pinus taeda, assembly GCA_000404065.3. Taxonomy (NCBI): domain Eukaryota; kingdom Viridiplantae; phylum Streptophyta; class Pinopsida; order Pinales; family Pinaceae; genus Pinus; species Pinus taeda. The sequence continues at coordinate 1,765 of APFE030242845.1, forward strand.
TAGCGAGCCTCACATCCTTGGGCGTAGAGCCAAATTTACCCACTCCAGGCCATAGGCCCACAAAACATAATAAAGTGACCTACAAAATTCAATCACTGGTCAAGACTGTTCGATCTTCCTCCAGAGATCAGACACATAAGGATCAATATCGGAAAGTTAACAAGCGCATTCCTTAAGCTTTCAAACAGACCCAATGAGGAAATAGATACTGCCCTAAAATGAATTCGGGTCCGCCTGGGGGGCTAACCCTCGAGCAAGTTATCCGCTCGAAATTGACCGATCCTTACCTTACTGATTAACAAGCACAATAATTAACATTTCGCCCAGACCTGAAGTCAAAGGAAGCCATCATTTATGTTAATTTCGGGTCCATTTGGCCTAGTATCCTTCTTGCAATTTTCCATTCGAAATCGCTAGGATCACCTCAAATCTATAAAACTGCCAGTACATTAACCAAGTGCAGAGCTAATTCAAAGGTGAATTTTAGAGAATTTTGTTTTTATAAAAAGACTTGTTCTTAAATTGAATCTCGCTCAATAACTTTGGGTTTGTAGAGTTCTGGGTAGAGATTCCCACTGGAAGACTCAAAATCTTGTCCACATAATTTCATGCATTACTTTACCATAGAGCTCCAAATTCCCCTATTTCGTCTAGTCTACAACCTTCTAATTTTTTCCCTGCTTAGATAGAATTCCCTGTGCATGTACGCGTGTCTGAGACAGTCTTCCATCAATCTACATAGGGGGATCTCCTTCCAATCACAATATTTTGTTGCTCTTACCACAGAGAATTCCTTCATTGGCTAAAATGTCTACTACTTTGTTGGTTGTTAGATGCACATGAGTAAAACTAAGGGTTCTCATGTTTTTCAAGTGGGATTGAATCCGTCGATAAACTTGCAGAAGCCGCCAATGTCTCGAGTCTTTATTTGGAGCTGAGCCGTAGGAATTTTACTTGACTGAGTTAATAATCAATTTAGAATTAGATTCAATTATGGTATTATGAAGATTTAAGTCCCTCAGGATTTCAAGGCATTTCGCAAGGGCCATGAGCTTTGCCATATTGTTAGTGGCTTTTCCCAAATGACTATGAAAGATGGTTTTTATGACACCATTTTCATCTCTTATTACTCCTCCATACCCTACCATACATGGGTTTCCTTTTTAGGCCCCATCTATATTACATTTCATAAAAACCTAAGGGGAGGTTGCCAGGAATACTTATCAGTTAATATATGACTTACATTCATGTTTTTTCCATGAGGGACAAGTCCCTGAAGACAAAATGCCATAATATCTACACATCTAAATCATTTTGTTGGTCCTCAGGGGGGTTTTTAATGAGGGTCCCTACTGTCATATTGAGCTGTCTTAAAATCTAAGCCATGATGTTCTCGGGAGAACCTTTCCTATTCTTGAATACACTGTTATTGCATTCTTTCCAAACATCCCAGATTAGAAAGCCCGAAATTAAAGCCCAAGCTTTGTTGATTATTTCATTGTCAAAGAAATTTTTCTCCACTTCTTCAAAGTACTGGTGATGTTGCCCCTATCCCTGTCCATTTGTTTGAATATTGTAGCTACCCAGCTCCACAGGGTGGATGTGAACGAGCAGAAATTGAGTAGGTGATCCATAGTTTCTTCTTGTAATTCACATAGCTGGCATCTAGATGGGCCGTATACCCCTTTTTTCCTAAGGTTTTTCCACATCAGAATTTTTTAATGTTGCACTAAACACATCAATAGTTTAATTTACATCCAACTTTGGTTCTACCACGGGTCCTTCCATATCCAATCAGGGTTTGGATGATCAAGTCCAAGGGCTATGTGCTTGGCCTCTTTGAGGTTGAATTTACCTTTATTGTTATTGCCCGATCTCAGTTGGTCTGAATCAATTGATGTTAGAATCTTTCTCCGTTCCAAGATGGTTGTTAAATCTTCTTCCCATGCCTTCAATAGGGAGTCATCACTGTATACCAGGTTCTTCCATATTCTCCATTTCCCCTCACTTATTTCCTAATCTTAGAAGTCATTAACCCTCATCAGCCCTTTGTTGTGAGTATCACTCTTGAGATTGGCGAATCCTTCTCTTACCAATTTAGGTTCGTGTTGTCAATTATCTTCCCAAAACCAGGCAAGGTTGCCAACCTTTATTTCCCAGAAACTTTTTTTCTGAACAATGGCTCTATTCTCCCAAGCTTTGTTCCAGATGTGGGAGCCTTTGATGAGCCCAAACATTCTAATGTGATCCATTTCTTAGTAATTGTTTGCATATTTTTGTTTCCAAATCTTGGCCCAAGGTGAAGCCAAATCTTTTAGCCATCTCCACCATAGTTTCCCCCCCAAGACTTTGTTATGTATTTCAGGGTCATCAAGTCCGAAACCTCAACGTGTCTTAGGCTTATAGATCTTTTCCAAGGCTACCAATGTGCATTTTTTTTCTCTTCCCCTTTTCCCCAAAGAAAATCCCTTTGGATATTTGTGCATTGTTGCATAACTCCTTTAGGAGCTGGAAGGGCTGAAAACATAAAGACGAGAACTTTTTGAAGGACCACTTTCGTCAGCACTAGTCGTCCTACTAAATTCAAAGATCTGTTTTTCCATTTCTGAATTTTTTCTTGGAGCTTATTTATCACAGGCTCCCAAACTTCCTTGCTTAGATGTTTGTCTATTAGAGGTATTCCCAAATATTTGGAGGGTAGTATATCTCTCTGAAAGCTTAGAATTCTAGAAATATGTCTCTGAATAGCATTGTTAGTATTAAAAAAGAATATCTTGGATTTGGACAGGCTTACTTATGTAACCGCAGCGTTTGCGAATTTGCTCAAGATTTATTTGTAGGTTAGATCTTCCTTGATCATGGGAATACCCTGCAGCATAGTATGATTGACAAATTGTTGATGGGTCAAAGCCTCTCCATTCATGGTAAGTTTGAGACCTTCGATTTGACCTTCTACTTTGGAAAATATGATAGTATTTCCAAGCCCTTCCATCATGATAATAAAGAGGAAGGGTGAGAGTGGATCTCCTTGTCTGAGACCTCTCGAAGGTTTGAAGGTTGTCAATGGTGAACCATTTAATAGGATTGAGAAATTGGAGGTAGTTACAACGACCATTACCCATCTTATCTAGTTATGGCCGAAGCCAAAAGCTATTAGAACTTCCTTGATGTAAGCCCAACTTAGCTTATCATAATCCTTTTCTATGTCATGTTGTATAATCATTACTCCCTGCCTATTGTTCTTAAGTGAGTGAACCACCTTGTGAGATTGAATGATATTGTTGAGAAATTTTCTACCTTCCACATATCTAGTTTCCTCCTTGGACACGAGATTTGGAAGAAGGGGATTAAGCGAGTTGTCAATTATTTTGGAAATAATTTTGTACACCACATTGCATAATGCTATTGGTTTAACTCTGTCTAGTGGCATAGCACTAACCTGTTTTGGAATCAAGGATATGAAAGAGGTATTGAGTGCCTTCAAGACATTTTTTTTCCTTGAGTCCTCCACCACATCGATGACATCATGCTTGACTATTCCCCAACATGCTTTAGAGAAGTCAACATTGAAGCCATCTGGACCTGGCACTTTTCCTTTTTTCATCTCTTTGATGACTCTGCTGACCTCCTCCTCATTCATTGTTCTGTTTAGATTATAATTGTCTTCTCTTGTCACAAGCTTAGGATTGTGCTTTGTAAATTTATTGATGAATTGAGATCTGTCTAAAAGAGGTTCCTCAGCTATGCCTTGGAAATGTTGAACCAGAACAACTTCTATTTCTTTGTGGGTATTGAGTTGATTTCCTTGAGAATATTTGATTTTTGAAATCCTGTTATGAGACCTGTGAGACATGGTGACTTTGCGAAAAAACCAAGTATTCCTTTCTCCTTCTTTTAACCACAGTACCCATGATTTCTTTTTCCTAAATATCTGATTTTGTTTGCATAATCCTTCCTATTCTTGTTGATTATGGTCAACTTGTTCCTTTCTCTCCTCGTTGAACCCATCTGTTATGAGGATCTGGTTAATTTCTTGTAGCTTCCGTTCAAATGTACTTTTGGATTCAAAAATGTTTCCAAACTCATTCTTATACCAATATTTAAGCCTAGGTTTGATGTGATTCAATATTTTATGTAGGAGGAATTTTTTTATGCCTTGGACTTGCATATCCTCTGTCCATCATTTTTCAATATTGCTGATAAAGTCAGGATGGGTAAGCCAAATGTTTTCAAACTTGAAAGGTTTGTTTCTTGGAGCTCCTATAAAGGACACTTCAAGTTGAACAGGTTAGTGATCTGAGCCACCAAAAGGGAGTATTGTAGCTAACAAATTAGGGTCTGTAAGGATGAGTTCCTCTGAGATAATAAATTTGTCCAGTTTTGAGGCCACTTGAGACTCTCGTCCCCTTTTATTTTTTTTCCCAAGGAAAAATCGTAATTTTATTAATTAAAAAAAAATTACATGTTACATATGCTATGGCGCATTGCATCAACAGTATAGTTGCTAATCAAAGATCATGAAAAGAAACAAGAAATAAATGTAGAGATGGGGAAAAAGTCATACTTTTCACCCTTTTTTCTTCTCAACCTTTCTCCACCGCCACTGAGTCCATATTGGAGATATAAGTGCTAGCATTGTGTCAGCCACAGGTTGAGGGTTGTCTTTATCAGAGTCTAATGTTTTTGATATGTATTTCCATTTAGATCCGCTGATATCCATTGATTCTGGTATCTTTATTGACTGTAAGTCTATAGGTTCTTATGGATTTATGTCTTCCACTTTTGGTTCTTTGTTCATCTGATTGGTCTCACTGGGAGTTACATGTTCCACATCTTCTTCCTCCTTGTCATACGAGAGTGGTGGAGGATAGTTCCATCCCTTGGTTGTTTTCCCTATTTTCTTCTTCCTACGAGTGTCTTTTTTGGCTGTTGGACACGTGTTTCATAGGTGTCCTGTTTTTCAGCAGGTTCTGCATCTGAATGTTGTATTTTCATATTCTAAAACCTATGTCCAACACCTCTGTCTATGCTTCAGTTGAATTTGATCTGGAAAACCTTTGCTGAGGTCTACTTCCACACATATTCGTGCAAAAGTGTAGAATCTTTCCTCCAGTCTTTGGGTGTCCATTTTGATGTAACACCCAATAGTGTTACCAATTCCTATGAGTACTTTTTAATTCCATATCTATATTGGGAGGTTATATAGTCAAACCCAAAGTGGCATCCTAGAGACAACCATTGTATTTGCATCAAATTTTGGGAACCATGGTGTGAGGAAGTGTCCTATAGACCACTAAAACACAAGGTCTTTCCTATATTACAAGATCTTTGGCCACTGCTGTAGAAACGTTTACTATGAAGAAACCCTTGGAAGATAGATGTATTTGACATTGTGTAGTCTAATTTGTGAAAATCCAATGAAATAGATCAACAGGGTTGGGCCAAAAATAGTTGAATCTACATATTATTGCTTGCTTTTCATAGATAGTGCTATGCTCATCTATTTCTGGTACATCTATGCTGAATTCTGGGGTATAATTCACCTGTTCCATGATATATGGCCTTGGTTCCATAACTGTTTGATTTGGTGTTGCTTTGGCTGTATTTTTCCCTTGAAGAATATTTTTGAAGGATATACCTCCTCTTTTTTTCCCTTGATGTATTCCTACATTTTTTGTTGTGTGATTCCCACTTCGCTCTCACCTCCCCTTTTATTGTTCCAGGTGAAGATACCATTACTAGTCTCTATATCTACTAGCCTCATGTTGTTTATGAATTTCTGAAATGTTATGGAATCTCTGCCTAGTGATCTGGTTCCACCTTTTTTTCCGATAGGGACCTAATCATGTTAAAGAGCCATAAACATTTGTAATCAAATAAACATCCTTGTCCCCCAAAGGTTGGATGACCATGGATAAATAGTTCCTAGATGCTTCAGCATCTAGGATTCCTATTTTCATAGGGTTCCAAAGTGTGAGAATTCCTCCTACTATTTTATCTGCTTTAACTTCTAGATATTCATATTTAATCAGCCATTTTCTATGTTTTTCTCTTATTTTTCCTATTGAACATTTCGTTTCCTGATTAAATATCATAATAGGTTTTTACACTTTCATTCTATTCCTGAGATTTATTTGTTTCCTTTTGCTTCCTAGATACCTAATATTCCATGTTGTAAGCTTCATTAAGAAATATTTGTAAAGGAGTCACTAGCTAGGTATTTCATCTTACTTGAGTTGATCATGAGTTTTCCACATTCAATCAACAACTCAATTTTGTTTTCTTCCTCTTTTCCTTCCTGGATTCTTGGGAGTTTGTCCCCATGTAGCCTCCATAGTTTTAACCCCTTCATTGTCCTGAATATCATAGTTCCTTTTGATTCCTGCTCCCCTTCCCTATGTTCTCCAGAGGAAGAGTTGTTGCACTCTCTTAAATTCATCCTTAGGTAGTGAATCCACTCCTTTGGTTGTTCCTTCCTCCAGGAACTTTTCTAGATCGAGATTCTCCCTTTCTAGTATGTCCTGTAGTTCATGATCCTCTGTACCCACTTTGCTTGGGGTCATCTCTTGGTCCCTATCAAGTTCCATAGTACTTGGCTGATCCTCCCTTTACTAGCTTTTCGCAGGTCTATCCTCCATTCTCTCATCATTTTCCTTCTCTAGTTGATTATTCTGAATTACTTGATTCGTTCCTTCATCCCCCTCTTCTTCTTCTAATATCTTGAACCTACTATGACTAGGCTGTTTTGCCTCATAGATTTTCTTTATTATTTTTTCTCCCTCATTTTCCTCTGTCCCCCACCTTGGTAAAGCTTTAACTCTCTTTACCTAAGCTTTCTTTTATGCTTCCCTCCATTTTTCTTTAAGGGTATTCTATGAAGAGGTGCTCGTGTTCATGGCATTTGCGGCACCTGAAGGGTACATGCTCATAGTCCACCACTTGTACCCATTCTTCATCATATACTTCTAAAATTATTTCATCCGGAAAAGCCCTAGAAAGGTCCATTTCCACGCAGATTCTGGAAAATGAGGTATATTTTCCTCGTAGAGTGGCTTATGATATTTTTAAAAAATGCCTTAGTTTATTACCTATGACTTTTAATGATTCTGGAAGCCAGTAATCTAGAGGTAGGGAATATAGTCTTACCCACACCGGCACCGAAGTAAATGTTTCTCACTCCGGAACAAAGTTCATTACCCATGGCCTCATATAGAGTCCTACAACTGCATAGAAGTAAGGACCTCCTTCAAACAGCCAGTATTTATCCACTAGGTGCATAAACACAACTATGAAGAAACCCTTGGTTCCAAGGTGTAACTCTATATCTCCCTTAGGTTTGCAATGGTTCTTTATCCATGCATGTAGTGCCTTCTCCGTTGGCGAGAACACCATGAATTTACAAATCATTGCATAAGTCACCACGTGCTCCTTGTGCGTCTGTAGTGTTGGAGCACTCAACACCACATAGGGTGTGATGGAAACCTTAGGTTTAAATGGTCTTGTCCTACTACTAGGTTCAACCTTCTTGCTATCTACTCCTGTACACTTCTCTCGTCTGACTTCCTCTAGCATCTCTGCTTGCCTCTGTACTCTGTTGTTTTCCTGTTTTCCTTTGTTTGTACCCCCTGATTCCGCTTCCATGGGCTTCTTGAATCAGTTTGCTACAACATGACTGTAGGAGGGAGTGGAGCTCCCCCCTTCTCGCCCCTCCATGGCTTCCAACTTTGAAATCCTACAACAACCCTAATTCGACGTGTTTTCAGAGATCTCTTTATTACTGGCCGATAATCTACCATCATTCATTACTACTCTACCTACTTGTTTCTAAAGAATTTGTTATATTTTCTTGCATATGTAAAACGGTTATTCTGGCTCGTTTATGGTTCGACATCCTATTGCCTTCTGCCAGTCATGACATAGTTACCACCAAAACCTCTCCAAGAGGATTTCTTATTCCAAGCTGACCAAAGAGTGAAACTGTCAAATTGAGAGACCCTAGATTCATGATGCTCCCAAGTTTCAACTAGGGATCCAACTTAAGATAGGACCTTTACACCATGGAAAACCATGAAAATTTTGGAAGAGGATCTAGAGTGATGCAAGTCCCTATTTATCGCTCATGATTCAGACTTTATTTCTAATAATAGATTTGCTATTCCTAATGATTGCCCATTTCCCTACCTTTCCTTCCTCCTTGACCTTTTGGACTTCTTTCCTAAGTTCACCTTGGTCCTCTTGGATGCCATCTTCATTTACAAAGATCCTTGT
>APFE030242855.1:4507-17687 GCA_000404065.3 Pinus taeda
TTATAAATTTTTGATGAACCATGATTCTTGCATGCAAGTTGTTGTTGCACTTCATGTTTTTCTAAAGGCATGCATGCACTAGGAACATTTGTTTGGATCTGTGACACCTTCTTTCAATTTTCATCATCTTCGTCCAATACTCTTCTTGAAGCATCTATACTCTGCTACGTAACAATTAGAGTAGTGAATTCCAACAAAATTTCCACTTACACATTCGCTGACTAAGATCAACATGTTTCCTTTACAAATGCGAGAAAAAATTCGAAGCACAAACAACATGTTCACTAAAAATATCATTGAAAATGCTAAGAACTTGCATTTGATCCAGCAACCTAACCATGTTTTCAAAGGCAAATTCATATATAATCTTGTGCATTTACTATCTAGCCTGCAATTTTCCATAAGTCCTGTTTTTCATCTTCTTATCTCTGAAAACAACAAATAGTTTATTCCATATGGAAGTTTAATAGGACACATAGAGCAATCTATCCACATCTACAACATTTGGATTTGTTTTGTACAAACTTACAAGACACAATATTAAAAAAGGTAGACATCCAATAACTAAAACTGTTTCTAGAGATAAGCGCCTTTCTCTTTCCTCCCATCATCCATAAATCATGCTACAATATTTATCATCGCGCTTCTTCCGTTCGAGCATGCATTTCTATGGAATGAATTATAACATGGTAGAGTTTGATTCAAAGGAAGGGAATTCCGTAACCACATTGGAAAGAAAAAGTGTGGCATTAACAAATGTTCTTCCTACATTACTCGTAGTTTCCTCCGCTATCATGAGAAACATATTTGTTTCTTCCTTCGGAAATAATATTTGTTTTTGATAACTCTATCAGCATCCATAACTATACCAATTTGATCATTGGTACATATTATCTTTCGTGGAGATACCATCTTAGCACTAACAATCACCACGACTCAATGGGTATTCTCAAAAGGTTTTGTACAAATGTGAAATCTCTATTTTTCATTCTTGGGTTTTAATCTAGGCTCCCATTCTCCTAGGCTTTATTCTAGATGTAGGACCCCTTTATGTTTCCAAACATTCTTATGAGGTCACTAGTTTGCCACGGGCTGGCATATTTTTCTTTCTAGATACTTGCCCATTGAGCTTTTGGATCATGAACCCAACGCCACCATAGTTTGGCCCCTAAAACATTACTGAGAATCTCCTCGTCATCCAAGCCTAGGCCCCCATAGTGCTTAGTTCTACAGAGTTTTTCCCATGAAACTAAGGCCCATTTCTTCCTACTCTCCTTTCCCCAATGAAAGTCTCTTTAGATATTTTTGAATTGCTGCAGAACTCCCTTTGGAGCGGAGAGAGCTCATAACATAAAAATGGGGATAAATTGTAGTACAACCTTTGTAAGAACCAACCTGTCGGTCAGATTTAAAGCTCTGATGGTCCATTTTCTGACTTTGCCCTGCATCCTATTGATTAATGGTTCACAAATGCTCTTGTGCATCAGTTTAACAGTTAGAGGAACTCCCAAATATTTAGAGGGGAGCGAGTCCCGTTGCAAACCTAGAATTTTGTAGATATTTCTCTCAATAGCAATATTGGATTAAAGAAAAAGATTTTTGATTTGGAGAAATTAACATCCATTCCTGTGGCCCTGGCAAAATCATTCAGGATTTGTTTGTAGGTTGTATCTTCTTTGACTGTGGGGATTCCCTGTAACATGGTTTCATCTACAAATCGTTCATAAGGATGAAAAGAAATGGAGAAAGCGGGTCTCCTTTCGTGAGGCCTCTAGAAGGAACGAGAATCTTAGAGGGAAATCCATTCACCAATATTCAAAAGCTAGAGGAAGTCACTAGGGCCATATCCCATGTCACCCAGTTGTGATCAAACCCAAGGGAAATTATAACTTTCTTGATGTAGGGCCAGTTCAACTTGTCATAAGCTTTGGCTATGTCGAGCTGCATAATGATACCAACCTGCCTCTTGCTAGTTAACGAGTGAACCACCTTGTGAGCTTGAATAATGTTATTTATAATTTGTCTACCTTCCACATAACCTGATTGTTCCCGTGAAACAAACGAAGGAAGTAGAGGTTTGAGCCTATTGACCACTACCTTGGATATTATCTTATATACTTGTGGAGGGTTTGAGTGATGTCGTGTTTAGGGATTAGGGAGATGAAGGAGGTATTGAGCACTTTTAGAATAGTTATGTTCAACGTGGTATCCTCCACTACATTCAAAATATGTTGTTTAACTATATTTGAGCAAGCTTTAAAATAACCCACATTAAAACCATTCGGGCTGGGCGCTTTGCCATTCTACATTTCTTTGAGGACCTCACTCACCTCCTCTTCCGTTACTGGCTTGTTAAGATTGAAATTGTCCTCTCTAGACACCAGCTTAGGAATGTGATTAGTTACTTCCCTCATGAACTGCTCTCTATCTGAATTGTTTTCCTGAGTTATGCCACAGAAGTACTAAACCACAACAGTTTTTATATCCTCATGGGACATATGAAGCTTCTCGTCGTTGTCCTTGATCGAAGAGATTGTGTTATGAGCTCTATTAGCCATGGTGGATCTCTGAAAAAATCTAATGTTATGCTCTCCTTCTTTCAGCCGTTGAACTCTTGACTTTTTCCTCCAAAAGATTTCCTCATGTTTGCACAAATTCTCCCATTCTTGATGATTTCTATGAACTTGTTCACTTTTGACTTTATCAAAGCCTTCTGCAATTAGAGCTTGGTTGAGTTCCTGCATTTTGATTTCCACATATTTTTTTCACACAAATATGTTGCCAAAATCATTCTTGTTCCAATCCTTAAGCCTGATTTTGATGTTCTTTAATCTTTTATGCAGAAGGAACATTCTTGTTCCTTGGATCTGCGAATCCTCTGACCACCATTTTTCAATGTTGCTCATGAGTTCTGGGTGGGAAAGCGAGATATTCTCAAATTTGAAAGCCCTGTTCCTAGGAGCACCAATGCCCTTGATTTCCAGTTGAATCAGCCAATGATCTGAGCCTCCAAAAGGAAGAACTCTCACTGTTATTTCCTTATCTATAAGCATAAGATCTTATGAGGTGATGAATCTATCTAATTTGGAGGCGACCTGAGCCTCTCGTGATCTTTTATTATTCCAGGTAAAGAGGCCATTGTTCGTTTTAGTATCAACAAGATTCATATTATCTATAAAGGTTTGAAATGCGATAGAGTCTTTAATTAGATCTCTGGTTCCCCCTTTTTTTCTGAAAGAGATTTGATCATGTTGAAGTCCCCTCCCATGATCCAAGGAATTCTAGCATGTCTCTCCCTGAGATCCGCAAGGGAATATAGAAACTTGAGTTTATCATGTGTTCTTTGGGGGCCATAAACATTCGTGACCACATAGGTATCCTTATCTCCAACATGCTAAATAACCACTGATAAATAATTCCTAGATGCCTCTGCATCTATTATGCCAATTTTTTGGGGGTTCCAAAGAGTGAGTATGCCCCCTGCTGTATTCTCTACTTTGACTTCTAGAAACTCAAATCTATTAAGCCTTTCGCTATGAATTTGTCTTAGTTTTTGAACGGAACATTTTGTTTCTTGGATGAATATTATGTTTGGCGTCGCGTGTTTCATTCTATTACCAAGCATTCTATGTATTCTTTTACTACCTAAACCCATAAAATTCCAAGATGTGAACTTCATAATTAAAGATTTGTAAAGGAGTAGCTGGCTATATCTTTCATCTTACCTGAGTCTATCATTAGCTTTCCACACTCCATCAAGAGCTCATTTTTCTTTTCCCACCTCCTTTTTTTTCCAGGATTTCTAGTTGCTAACCCAAGGGTTGTTTTTATCGTTTTCACACCTTTATTATCATGTTTGTTACTATTGTTTCCTTTTTCATACCCCTTAGCCTGAGTTTCCCATAAAAACCATTGTTGTATTCTATTGAGTTCTTCTTGAAGTGATGAATCTACCCCTCCCGTGGTTCCCTGAAACAAGAACCCTTCTAGATCTAGGTGTTCCTTGTCAAGAATCTCTTGAAGCTCCTAGTCTTCCAATTCCATTTCACTTTGGGTCATTTCCTGGTCCATCTCCAGTTCTACTTCGCTCATCATAGTATCTTTCTGATTATCAATATCATGTAATTGTTTCTTATTATCTTCTTTCTCCTTTTCCCCAAGACTCCCTTCCATTGCTTGATCTTCTTTCATACTCACTTCATCCTCCTCAAGAACTTGGAACTTGTTCCGACTGACCATTTGCACTTCATTTAGATGTTGCTTTGGCCCTCTTTTGCCTCCTTTTCCATTATTTACCACTTTGTGAAAGCTATCATTGTCCTTCATTGTATTCGCTTTGCCTTTGTTTTCTGCTTTATCGAGGGGGTAGTCTCTGAATAGGTTCCCATGTTCATGGCATCTACGACATGTGAACGAAATATGCTCATAGTCTACTTTTTGCACCCATTCTTCGTAAAAAACTTCCAAGATTATCTCATCCGGAAGGGCTCCAAATAGATCCATTTCCACACATATCCTTGAAAATGAAGTATATTTTCCCCTTCTTGTGGCTTCAGAAGCTTTGACAAAACGACCTAATTTATTGCCTATAGCAGTTAGCGACTCTGTTTGCCAGTAATCAAGAGGTAAAGGACGAAGCCTTACCCCGACTCGTACTGATGTAAAAGTCTCTCGCTTCGGGACAAAATTCATCATCCATGGCCACATATAGAGGCCAGCTCCTGCATAGAAGTAGGGCCCTCTTTAAAACATGTTTTCTTTATCTGCAATATTTGTGAACACTATCGTGAAGAATCCCTTTGACCCATGATGTAGGTCAACGCTTCCTTTAGGTTTCTAGTGATTTTTGACCCACGTCTGTAGAGCTTTTTCAATGGTCCATAAACCCATGAATTTACAGATGATAACAAAAGTCCTCATGTGATATTTGTGCGCCTGTAGAGCAAGATCATTATTTTTCTTGGTTTTGGTTCCTTCTTTCTCCTCTTCCATGTTCCTTTTCCTTTCCTTTTTGGTACCGCTATCATTTTCTAGAGGTTTCTGCCTCTGTTGGCTACAACATCCTTGTAGGAAGGAGTGGAGCTCCCTCCTCTACATCCCTCCATGAAGATCAACCTCTGTAACTATCTGAAACCCTAGTTGTGCTCTCGCTCTGTCCAAAATCACACTACGTGAAAGATCAATCAGTGGTTCAATTTCCGGGGACTTTTAACATCGATGGGTTTGTGCACAAAAAATTGCATGTAGCCACTAGGAATTTCTTTTTGTCTTTTTTAGCTTGTGCCAAAGGTTCGGTTTTGTTTGTGCTTTGGACTAGTCTATGGATGAGTAGTTTGGGAATAGAGATGAACAATTAATGGGCAACCTTGACTCTGCCAATAAGACTTGTCATTGGACATTGTGGCTTCTTCTAGAGTTGGTGTTCATTGTTGTAGTTTTGGGCTCCCCGTCTTCAGGTTTGGAGTTAGTGCATTTAAGGATCCCTTTTGTGGTCACTTTTCTATTGGTCTTGATTTTAGTGTTGTCCTTACAACACATGTGATGTACGTGAGGGGCAAGTGGCCACTCTTAGTAGGGTGCCTCCATTTAGATATCCCCCCAATATTTTTGATGAGATCACCCATCTCGTGACCCTTAATTTTAAAATTGGAAGTTGCTTATTAAAATCTAATCTTATCATTGCTCGTAAATTTTCTATGAGATATTTAAATATAAAATTTGTAATTTATAATTGAATTTATTTATTATTTTAAACTAAAAGGATCGAGATTCGTATTAAAAAAATCCATATTGCAAGGCCAAAACCTTTACATATTCCACTCTTCCTTGAGCTTTTGAGATTCACCACACATCAAGCCCTCAAACTATTTCTCCATCAAACAAATACTCCAATCCCTTTCGAGCTAAATATTTTCCAAAATACCAACATATTTGCATTCCATTTTCCCTTATATTTCTATTTCGATATAGAATGACTTCGTGTATTTCTATTTTGATATATAATGACTTCTTGTATTTCTTGGAGAAAAACTTCTTCCTTTCTTCCCAACTTGAATCCAACCCACATTTTATGCAAATTTCAGCTCGTCCTTCTTCATGCACACGATATTTTTCATCAAATCTTTCTCATCCACTTTATGTGCCCCATAATTTTCATTTTCAACAAGACTCATTATGGTTTCCGAAGGTAATCCATTTTCTAGGAGGGTTTGTTGTTTTTCCATGAAAACTGCACTCACGGAATCCTCAATAGCAAGTGGAGGATCCAAATTGGCAAGCTAATTTGTTTTTTAGCTGTTTTGGTTTCTTGCACTGAATCTACTTCTTTCATGTCTTCTCGTTATTTCTTTCTCTAAAGCTCTTCTTCTTTAAATATCACATAGTGGTCACGTTGTGCACCTTCCCACCATTTGGCGCTTTAGGGTTTTGTTTGATCTTATTTATTCCGAGGAGGATTGGTGCAGTTTTTAATTACATGCCCTGTTTCATAGCATTCTATACATCGAAATAAGATGTTATCATAATCAAGCGTTTGGACCCAACCATAGTTTGGAGCCATCAAATAATCCTCTCCGGGAAAGCCCTCATTGAATTCCATCCCCACACAAATGCGATCATAAGTAGCGTTGCATTTTCTTTTTCATTTTGTTATTAATAGGAGAGCTACAAGACATCTACGAAAGAATTTTCCGACCACGTTCCCAATGGAGGAAAGCTATGTGTGACTCCAAAAATCCAAGGGAAGGTTCATTAGTCTTATGCAAACTGGGGTGGCAGAAATTTATTTCGTAACCGTATCGAAAGTGGAACGCTAGCGCTGCATGGAGAGGCTAGTGCTCCCCCAAAACCATCGCCGAGCTTTTCATGTAGCCTCCTTCGCGCCAATCATTCAGGAAACCACACTAAAAAAACCTCATGCCATAGGGTAAATATCCACCTCGTCCTCTGAAAGGGGCTTCCATGTCTTGGAGATCATGCACATAACCCATAAAACATGCAAACCAAACCATTCCATGAAAAATACTTTTCAAAGTCTAAAGCTTCCTCATATAGAAGAATGTAAAGGGAAAAATTATCTTGCACCACTCGAGGACCACAACCAAACTTGAGCATAGAATTGTATGAAACTGAAGAAGAGATAACTTTATTGCAAGCCATACCTACAAAAGAAAATTATGTATTTTCCAAATCACGACGATTCACCATTGAACTATCTTCAGAAAATCCATGCAAATAGAGCAAAGATTGGGTGGCTAGGGTTTTGGGTGAAACCTTAGCCACCGCAAGGGATTCGAGAGCTCTTTCCATTTTGAAAGACATGAATATTATTATAGCCAATATGTTCCCTTCCTTAATTAAATTCATTTTTTTAATATATGATAATGATGATTTTTTTTTGTCTTCGTGGCAAGATTCAAAAATAGTTATTTCATTTTGTTTGAAGAAAATATACCAGCAAAGAATAAGGATACCCTAAAATAGAATATGCCCGAGGGTGGAGCAGTATAAATAGAATCCCAGGAGTGTGGGATTTTATATTATAAATATATATATATATAGAGCTACGTTTTTTTTACTTATGTTTGGGCAACTTCCTTCCACGAGGGTTGGAATTTAACGTGGCATTTTACCCGTATTTGACGTTCAAACGTTTTGCATAAGTGTTTTCCCCGGTGTGTTATAAAGTCCACAAAACATATTTTTGATTGTTTATCATTTTCCTAAAAAATTATTAGTAGTCCATATAAATTTGTGCTCCACTCTGGTTGATGCCTCTCACGGTGTCACCTATAAAAATTGTTTTACGTAACAGTTTGGGCTTACAAAGAATGGATAAACTCAATGTTAGGAACTATCGATGCAATGTAAGTCATGGCTCTATTGGTAACGTAATTTACTTCTTGAAAATCCAGCAATTCATGGAGCATGGAGTAAGATTGCAAAGATAGGCGAACATTAATGTTGCCTCTCTGCTCGAGACCTATAGATGTCAAGATTCAAGAATAAGAAATTATATATCATAAGAAAAGGTGGCGAGTGAAATAACTGAGAGAACATGCAATCCCATTGAGGAGGCTGAGAATTATGTGGACACGGATCGCTACATGCTAGTATGGACTATTAGGTGTTGGATAAGCACCCTCCTCTTTTTTCCATAATATGTGTTTATTGTAATTGCAAAGTAGAGTCACCTATGAAATATAATCCGTGAAAAGGAGTGAAGGAGGAGTAAGGTCACGGTGGAATTAGATAGTGATGTCTCTTAAAAGCATCAAAATCTATGTTTGATATGCATATTGACACATTGCGAATTCTACATATACAACTTTAGCTCAGAAACTTACAAAGATTCATGTCAAACTCGGGTGGTATTTTTTTATGTGAGATTGTGAGACATCATGTCTCATGTATTCATATGACATATAGTATTCTACAGGGCCTACTGAAAGTTGATGATCAAATATTTCTTTTAGCTTAAGAAATTGATGGAGTTGCAACAAGGTTTGATCGATTGAAACCTTTTATTTATTTTAATTGTGCCACTTACACAGTGATTTGAAAGATCAAAATTCTTCTTCTGTTCATTTTCATAAAATATTAAAAAAGGGTAGGATTTTAGAGGTAGTTGTAGAGACTAGCAATATAATTGTATATTTCTATGATGAAAGCAACAGGTTTCGATACGAGAGATGGTGTCCACGCCCTTTGCAAGAAAAAACCTAAATGAAACTTCTAAAATATGATCCCTTAACAAATAAGACTATTTTTACTAGATAATCCTCGGTTTTCAAATGGAATTGTGCTTTTATTAAAAGAAGATTACATGCTCATGTGTGAGACATGGAAGAGAGGATATAGTATATGTACTGTGTATATTACCTTAGCATTGATTCATCTTAAACCGTACATGATTAGATTAGACATCACAAAATATATATATTCTTCTTTGTTTTCCGTGATTAGATGATTACCTCTCTCGCTTCTCAATTGTGTGTGTGTGTGTGTGTATACAATTTATATTGTTTTGGGATCGAAAAAGTAATTAGAAAAAATAATGCTTGGGTCCAGATGCATAAATCATTGGGAGCAAAAGCTTGGAAGCACGTAAATTTTCATACAAAATTTTCTTGTAGGTCCTCAAAGCATAAATTGATTATGTGGATGTTTAAAAATTGATTAAAATTCTCAATCCATATATTTTATGCCAAAGCGATTCACTAAAAGAGAACTCAAACCTTTCCCATGGAAAAGAAAACTCAATTTTCCACATATTTTAATCGAATTAATTGATTATACGTGTAGGACTATAATCATGTAAATAAGGATATTAAAATGACCATACTAATTCTATTTTGCATGATTCTATTATTGCAATTCTCATTCAAATGTAGAATGACTAAGAAAACTTCATTGAGTTAAAAATTATGTGTTGTAAACCTCCTTAAATATATGTGTTCATCTTTCTTGCTAGAAGAGTTGAACTTCAACTCCTCTTACCTTATAAACAGGTATGCAACCATTAGCCCTAATAACTCCAAAGGCCCATAATGCCATGATTTTTATAATACGTGTAGATCCTAAGACCATTAACTAATGATCTTATAAAACACAATGTTGTTGAAGTAATGGTTTCTAATGGTAGACTTCATGGTTAATGGTAGCATATTTGTATATAAGGTGGCATATTTTAGTCTAGAATGAGCCACTATCGTTCTTTACCTAAGCCAACCCATAACAAATCACTTTAGGTTGTGTAGTTGCTTTACTTCTCCTCTACTCTTATGTTAAAATGGTCTTTAATTTAAAATCAATTAGTCATTCTTATGATTTTTTTAAGTTTAAAATGATAACAAGATTGACAAAGTAGGGCCCATTGCACCGTCTTTGCTATGAGAGACTCCCTGTAATTTTTTTTAACAATACTTATAATCAAGTACTTTTAATCTTTAGAATTGTTTTTAATTTGATTATTAACTTCGTTACTAGAAAAAATGATATAAAAATAGGTTTTAAAATAGAAAATATGTTATAATTATTAACTATAATGAAGAAATAAGATTTAATAACTAATTTGCGTGTGATGCTCATTTTGTTTTTTTTTTCCTCGAAATTTTTAATATAATAAAAATATTTTAAGCAAAATATTATTGGTGAAGGGTTAATTTTCTATCAAAGTACCACTCTTGGAGTGCAAACTTTTAAACATAGCGTTGTTTGTCATTTAAAAAATTAAATTAAATTCAAACCCTTCCTTCCACTACTCGTCAAGTAGCCCAACTCAAATATTTACCATGAAACAAACCATAAATTTTGACTCGCAAAGAGGAATCCAAATTCAAACCCTCCCTTCCACTACTAGTGAAGGAGCCCAACCCAAATATTTACCATGAAACAAACGAGAACTCTCCCAAAAACCAATGAAAGTAGTGTTTGAGGTCTCTTGAAATGTGACACAACCAAATCCATTTGTCATGACGCAAAGGCATGTGGCAAAGGATGGCCACCAAACCATCTCTCTTAATTGCATGGATCGTCCATCCCATAATCATTTCTTTAGTCCATCAACACCTAGATTGAGATTAAAATTCTTTGAAATAAGAAAAAATGATATTTTAGTTGTTCATGTGTTTTTGAATTCTTTATATTTATATATAAAACACACAAACATGATTTTGAATACATTTTTCATAATAATGTAATTTTGTAATTTAAGATTAATTGAAATTTTTAACTTGTAACCTTTCGTAACATATTCAAATATAATATCTATAAATTGTAAATATTATTTTATTTGTTGTATTTTTTAAATTCATTGTAATTTTAAACTTTTAGTCTTTATAATAAACACACAATTCTAAATTTTGTTTTAATTTGAGCAACAATATATTATACACAACAACGTAATATTACCTTTCATATATACTATAATCATATAATATATTATAATATTACTTTATGGAAAAAAGTGTTATTTATACACAACAATCTAATACTACCTCGCATATATATATTATAATCATATGATATATTATAATATTACTTTATGCAAAAAGGTGCCTATTAAATTTAATTTAGACATATTGAAATTTGATGTTTAATGGATATGAACTTCTCTAAATTTCTAGTGCATTATGTGATATTTAATTTTAAAATTTCAATTTGTACAATAAAATATAATTTTATTATAATTTGTAGTTTTTTAATTAGAGATATATATAAATTTATTTAAAATGAGCTATATTGAAAGAGGTAGTTATATTTTCTCTATTGTGTTGTAGTTATATTTTATCTATTATGTTTAAATGACTTGTACTTATGTTTATGAAAATGAGATAAAGTAAATGAAATTTATAGAAAAGCTCATGTAGTACATTGTTTTAAGTTCATATACTACTCAATGGCCCACTATCACCATGGTGCCCCCTAGTACACCATGGCTTTAAAGGGGGGTGCTCAACATGGAAACCCTCGTTGTGGGTCTGCTATTTAACTGGGAGCTACTTTTTGAAGGCTCAATAGGGGCGCGAGATAGATCAATGATCCATGTACATGATGAGGTCCCCCTGGTGTACTCGGAGTTAAGATGGGGGGGCGAGGTGTGAAACCGAATACTACTCGTGTTTAAAATCACCTCGTCTTCGTTGGTGGTAACATTGTGGAACCTCATCCTTGATGGGATGGCGTGACACGAAATCGTGTGTGCAGACATCAAAGAGCCATTTAGATTACATGTGGATGCCATATGTTATCGAGATATTGGCCTAACTTCAAGTGGTCATAACTTTCAATCTAAGAGTCGGATTGAAATGGAATTTATGTCGCTCAAAATCCCTCGACAAGCTAGAAGCGATCATGGCATCAAATTTTATTTCTCCAAATGTTGGAAAAGAAGGATTTTTGGTGAGGCCATATTCATAACAAACTTTCGAGGTTGGGTTAATTCATAGATAACACCTTCAAGAGCTCGATATATTATGATGGTTGAGAGGGAGTGTTATAGTCATGTTTATAAATTTTAATAAATGGTGTGTTATAGTATCAATGGTCATGGAAAGTTACATCCATTCATGTTGAGTTGGGTTCTCTCACCAATGTCATATGAGTCATAGAAGAGATGGAGATGGCTATGGGAGAGGAAGAAAAGCCCCACACAAAGGAAGAAGGATAATTTCAACTCTCTACCTACACAACCTTTTGCAGTGTCTTGGAAAACCTTTTGTGGGTTTACTAATCTTTTTCTCCCACTCGTATGGCTTCCATGACACTGTATTTATCTCCCGTAGTACCTTGTATAGATTCCACCACAGCGTACTTCTTTCCAATGTGATAACTTATAACTATGGTATGTATTCATTGTCGAGTCATATCTTTTTCTCGTGCTCTGTCTTTTAGAAGATCAAGGTAAACACACAAGGACGATTGGTTTTTTCCTTTTTTATTTTGCCACTTTAGCCATAACCAATTTCAGTTTTTTTTCGTGTGTGTTTGGGGTCAATCTCTCATGTTAGCCTCCTAACATACTTTTGAAAGGATTTATTATACCAACATAAATTCCCATTCACTCTTATTTTCTTTTTTAGAAAATAAAACCATATTTCATCACATGTCATTTAATTTTCCTCAACCCAAGAACAAAGAAAACATGCATAATAGTATTGCCTTTGTGAGTGCTCGAATCCTTCAATGGGCCTTTGTCCCAACTCTACAAAGACGACATTAGTGAGTTAGATGGAGTTTTATTGTTATTCACGAAGCCATGTGATTGAGGTTGGAACCCATATCGATAGGATTCTTGTGGCGCTCCCCAAAGACATTGATGCAATCATGTCGACAATGAATACTTTGGAGAAATATGATTTCTAAGAAAGCAACATGACCCTTGGATAGAATAGGGAGATCCGAGTTATTTCCAATAAAAATAATGTCTTATATCCCATAAAAAAAAATCATATACCTCGATTTACAAAACCAAGTGATTTTCCTCCACTGCCATTGTTTAGAAATGTTTTCTAGGATAGGGAGAGAGGCAAGGAATCCTTTAGTGGGTATGATTTTTGTTATTTTGTCCCGGATTAAAACCCAAGAATGAAAAATAGAGATTTCACATTTGTACAAAACCCTTTGAGAATACCCATTGAGTCGTGGTGATTGTTAGTGCTAAGATGGTATCTCAACGAAA
>APFE030242855.1:18823-33984 GCA_000404065.3 Pinus taeda
AAATAGGGTAACGATTGCTCCAACGACGTGATCCTCCTTGACTAGGAGTACTCCAAAACTCATTTGAAGCGAGTTGGAACACATGGGAAGTTACTGAGAGAGAGAGAGAGAGAGAGAGAGAGACTGGGACCAAGCTCTAGAAATCAACAAAGATTAAGGAAAGATGCACTAGCATATAAAAGTAACTAGAGACATCCTTAGAGAGGATGCTACATGCCGTTCATAGTTTATCTTTGTTGTGTTTATTGGGCTTATTAGTTTGAACACACATTGAATTTTTAAACTTTGATATAACTAGAAATTATTTTGTTCAAATTTATGATCGTGAGAAATGATAGGAGGAGTGTGGAGATCTAAGATAACCACTTGATAGAGATGTGGAAAATATCGACAAAGAGACCTAGTGTGCGCACTATTTGAGAGAAGGAAGACAATGTTTGTGTCATGTGTATCATAATCTCTTGTTGACAGTTTTGTAGCTGTGCATAGCAGTATTAAGAATGTAAACATCATTCCCAAGTATTCTTGGAGATGTGTGGTAAAAATGAAAGCAAATATAGCGAGGTGTTAGTATCCTCCCATTATTCCTTGAATGAATATTGTTTGAGGAATTTTGTGACACAAGTATTTGTAGGTAGGCGCAAAAAATGCAAGATTGATGGATGGGTTCTATATCTCGACTATTAAAAAGATGAAATGTTTGTTCAAATTTCTCCAATGCATTGAGTGAATGTTAGAATCCTTGAGATAGCCTTTGTCCCAACTCTACTAAAGCAACATTAAGGAGTTAGGTCACAGTATGTGGAAGAACGTAATGGAGTTTTATTGTGACATTCATAAAGCAATGTGATTGAGGTTGGGATATGATTTCTCAGGAAATGGCTCCACTCTTGGAGAGAAGAGGGAGACCGAATTTTTTGCCAATAGAAATAATATATTTTAGCCCATCTAAAAGCATATTATTCTCGGTTCTAGAAAGGATGGTGATTTGCCCCAATACCATAGTTTAGAAATATTGTCTAGGAGAGGAATATAGGCAAGGAATCATGGTATGCATGTGATTTCTTGTATTCCTTCCCAAACAGAAACTCAAGAACATAAAATAGAGATTACGCATTTGTACAAATTCCTTTGAAAGGAAGCATGGAGTCATGGTGCTTGCTAGTGCTACTGAGGAAAGAGAATGTGTATCAATGATAAAATCAGTATTGGTGTGCATGTTATTAGAGTTAGTGAAAAAAGTTTTATGCTTGAAAGAAGACAAAAATAGATGTTTCACAAGAGCCTAACAACTCGGAGCAATGTAGGAATTATTAACATGTTTCCTTTCGCTAATGTGATTAGGGAATACCATGGCCTCTAGTCAAAGGCCACCATGCTATACTTCTTTCCATGGAAAAGTATGTGGAAGATGGAAGAAGTGAGAGGAATGGTATTGTAGTGGGATTGATGGATGATTGGAAGGAAAATAAAGACATTTATAGCTAGAAAGGGTTGTAGGTATTGGATGTATGCCTATTCTAATATTTTCTCTCCTCAAGGTAGGGGGAAAAGGCAAAAGGTTATGTATGAAGGCGCCTCTTAAGAGATGGTTAGATTGTTGGATCAATTGCAGCTTGTTAGCATTTTGAGTGATATTGATAGAGAGCAAGTTAATTTGTGGCAATATTTTTTGGCATGAGAGCAATCAACTAATGTGCAAGTGAAACCTCAGTTGGAATTAACTAGTGGAAGATAAACTTGATGATGCAAACAAATATTCCTAATATATGCAAGTCTCTAAAAAAAAGATAAAAATCCACCAATATAATATTAAGCTATTCTATTAAAGAAACCATTTTATATAGTACATTATATTTTGTAACTTGTTTATATCTTTAAAAATAAATAAACCAGATTTTTTTACCTTTATAATATTATATACAAATAATAATAATAATTAGGGAAGAAATTAAAACATTAATATCAAAGCAAGATTTGTGAGAGTAGGTAAACTTGGATTTCAAACTCAACGGCCACATTTCAAATTTTATGAGAATGATTTAACCACCTCACCAGTGCCAGCTTGTCGAGCTTGTCGGATTCCAAAATCTTTAACCATATGAACTGGAATCCCTAAAACATAAATATCCCATCTCATCGCATATCGATATAATTAGTATAAGCCGAGTGCATTTGGGAGGCTGTATAGGTGAAGCGAGGCGAGGATGGGCATCATGTCCTTGTGACAGGAAACAAATGCAGAGAGGAGCCAGGCATTTGAGAGTCGGCCTTGCTTTCTACCATCCCTTACCTTCCCTCATTATGCCTTGCCTTGACCTCTCGTACTGTTCCATCTGATGGTGCTAATTGTCGAGCTTCACAATTCGCCCACCCATACCACTGTCTGGAATTTAATTTGTTAGTTGACTGAGCAGGATATTGGACATGGCCGGGCTTTGTAGGCTGGCAGAAGAAATCAGAGTCGAATTTGTTAAATGTTTTCACTTGTTTTTTTGGTTCTTTTCACTTGTTTAATGGTTTTTTTGGTTGTTTTTTTCTAAGCATGGCCATAATTAATTGAATAATTGTTTTTGTGTCTATCTCTTTCAGGGTTTTTGTTTTTCTTTTATTCTAGAATTTTTGTTTTGGTCGCAAAGAGGGAGAAGATTGGGTATAGTTGGTTGGGGCTCAGAGGGAGGATGCTAGAGACAAGAGAAGAGAACATGGGATCCTGAGGGGACAAGGTATTCACCCTTCTATTCTTTATTTGTATTTCAGGATGGTTTTGTAAAGAACCATCTGAATTAATTCTGTGTGTGCTTGGAACATTTTACTATGCACATTTGTTTTTCTAATACTCTTTGTTTGGCTTTATGTTTGCATTACAGGGGCAGAATTACAGATCGAGCTCATAATTTTGGAATGCATGCTATGGGTTTTGCTATTACACGTGAGAATCTAAATTATAGCTTCCCTAATTAACAATTTATTATGTTAATTATTCATAAATAAAACGGTCTAAGGTTTAAATACATTATAGTTTTCCCTTGTATTCCAACAGGTAAAGTAAACATAGACCCAATTTAAAGAATATGTGATCTCTGATGCCTTGGATTTCTGAGACTGTATTTAAGAGCTGGGATAATTGTCCAGGCTTCTTTTCATTCAATGTTCTTGGATAATTACACGTTTATTTTCTTTTATAATTTTTGTTTTTAATAGAGCAGGGTTATATTTTCGAATATGGGTTGTTTTGTTTTTGCTTTTAGAGAAACCCGATAGAAGTTAAATCAATGAAAACTTCTTTAAAAAAAAATTGGGGTTTATCCGGATTCGTTGAGTTTCAATTTCAAAGATATGGGCCCTTGCGCGAGGGTCAGCGCCCTTGGTTACTCCAAGGCAATGGGCCCAGCACACGTAGGTAAGTATAGGTCAGTTTTGTTATAATAGCGGCTGGTAATTAGACTTATCTATAGTTTTCAGAACTCATTCCTCCCGGGGCCCTAAAAAAAATATGCAGGTGAGGTGGGATGGTAAAAGTTACAGGGTATACAAATAAAAGGGCCGCTACCTAATTTGGCATGGCATCTTCGTGTTGAACTGCGGCCCTGTTCTGGTTTTTGTTTTGTTTTTGCCTCTGTCACCCCGTAAGGTAATAGGCTCTGCAATAACCTCCTCTGATTCTGCAGAGTGCTGCTCACGGTTTTGCCAGAGGACAACGCCCTTGGTTTCTCTGCAGCAATAGGTGTTGTGATTTGTTCTTATTAGTAGTTTAGGGTAGGAAATCAATCCCTTAGAAATGGTGTCACTGAGTTTTTTATTCTCTCTTGATCAGTCTACTATGAGCATTTCTGTGGCTCTAGCCCATACGAGTGTGTTTTTTATTTCTGAACAATTTTGTGGAGGTGTAGCCCATATAAGGGTGTTTTTTTTATTTCAGCTAGAGAGATTACAGCCCAACCAATAGAATTGAAATGGCAGTGACATCAAAGATGTCCATGTCAACTCAATTAAATTGAAACCAGAGCAACATTGATAACATTCTCTAAAAGGGAGTAAATGAAAATGCTTTGGAAAGGTAATAGAGTAGATGCTGATTGCAAAATTGCAAAACATATGGCAACAAATATTTTTGTTGTGTTGTGACTTGTATGAGGTGTAGATGTGTGCCAGAAAAGAGGCCTCCTAATATTAGTGGGATTGCAACCTATTTCTGATATTGTGGGGGAAAAGAGAGGATATTAAGTTGTTTAAGACTTTCTATTAGCCTTCTTTTAAAGTTTATTACTTGTGATTTCATGTGAAATGTGTGGGGAAATTTATAGAGGGTAAATTTCTATTGTGTTTTACTTCTATTTATTTTGAATTGGATTTGAAAGAATATTTAGTTATTTGTATTTTGTATTTATTTTATAGAGATATAATGGACGAGGAGAGGTGAAATATGGTTTAACAAATGAGTAACATCTTTTCTGGGAGTTCGAAGGTAAGAAGGAAGTTGTGCACAAGAATGTAATTCTCTTCATGATATAGATCAATAAGATAAGAGTTAGATTTGAAAGAATATCTAAGCAATTGCTTTTGTTTTTATTAATGCACAATAAAATTGCTACTAAATATTTAATTCTATTGTGATATGAAACAGATATATGGAAAATGTTCTTTACAAGAGTAAGGTATTGTGCCAAACAAACTACATTGAGAGGGGAGGTTGATGGAAGGTCCAAATCATACAGGAGTAGAAAGGAGATGATGTGCAATTCATTAATACAATTATATTATTGTTGATGTAAAACTATATAATAGGAATATAATAAGACATTTTCTTTTTTGAGAGGGGTTGCCCCTTCTCCCAACCTTCATGGATAGCCATGACCAAAGCTATCATGGAGGAGTGTCTGGTTTTTATTGTGTTTCTCATGCTTTGTGGCTTAGTTTTTAGTTTTTGAATTATTTTTTTGTGCCTTTGGTTTTTTAAATTCCAATTTTAAATTTATTTCTGCCATCTTTTTATAATAACAATTTTTTAAATTATTTATTTTGAAATTGAAAGATTAATAATATTTTCTTACCTTTTCTAATTAAGTGTTCTTTTGGTAATAGTTTTAAAACATTTTATAATAACAATTTTTTAAATTATTTATTTTGAACTTGAAAGATTAATAATATTTTCTGACATTTTTTAATTAAGTGTTCTTTTCATAATATTTTTAAAATAAAATTGCTAAGAGGATATTACTGCACTCTTTATGTAAAAATTTTTGATATATTTAATTTTGAAGCTCACATTTCAAAATTTAATTTTTTTCATTTTAAAACTTGGATGTGTACGGGTTCTCTTTATTTTAAATTTTCCATCTCAAAATTTAAACCTTACCAAGCATTGGAGATGCATTTAAATAATAACAATTGTGAAATTGCATTTAAAAATTTCCATGTTTGATAAATCTACAATTGCATTTTTAATAGAAACTAATTTTCAAAGTTCTAAAATGTATACAACCACATTTTTACATGCCAACTACATTTATGAAAATCACATTTAAAAAATTCAATGTTTGATAACTTGCACACTTGTACTATTTAATTTTCAATTCAGCTACTTAAAATTTGATGCTTATACATACATTTACATACTTCAATGACATTCATAAAATTACATATGTGAACTTTATACAACCTCATGTTAAAATATGTTATACTTAATAAACTAGAACTTTATAAAGAGAAGATTAAGTCTCTATATTTGTGTTGTGATGTGCTGTGTTGTTTTTTCTGTTGTTAGTGTCAATGTCAAATGTTAGCTTGTTGTTGTGTTTGTGTATATAAGGTGATGCACATAATATTCTCTATTTAATTTGATTTAACTATTCAAAAATTGATGTTTCATAAATTCATGCTTTTATTAATTGTATGTTAAACTATGATTTTTTCAAAAACACTTGATTTTTGTATGAAATTTTCAAATATAATGATTATATTGTTATCAAATTTATGTTTTAATATATTATAATGATGAGTTTTATATGGTGAATTTGTATTTCAAATTAATTTACATCCCATTTGGAAT
Organism: Pinus taeda; assembly: GCA_000404065.3. Lineage (NCBI taxonomy): Eukaryota > Viridiplantae > Streptophyta > Pinopsida > Pinales > Pinaceae > Pinus > Pinus taeda. The sequence continues at coordinate 24,876 of APFE030242855.1, forward strand.
CCAGATATATAATTGTAAATTGAACTATAATTTTATCAAGGGTTTGTCCTTTCTTTGTTTCTTGGTATGGGATGAATTTTTAAAATTTTAATTATAATGATCCTTCATTTTTTTGGATGCATTTTTTTATGTTTCAAGTTAATCTAAATATAGATTAATTTTTTTTGCCCTCTAGAAATGAATTTCTAAATTTATTTTTAACTTTATGATATTTTATTTTATAATTTTTTTGGCTTTAGATCAAATATTTAAATCTCAATTTTTAATTTTTAATTAAAACTATATCCTATAAGTATAATGTATTTTTAAATTAAATTTGAAGCGGCATTTTAAATCCCTCTTACATTTTAAAAATTGAATAGCTATTTATATTCCATATTACAAGGTTTCAATTTTGGATATATGTTAATGCCAATGGGAAAATGGAATTTCAAATTAATTTTTTATTTTGGACAAGTATGTACAAATACTCCTTAAACTTTAGTATATTTAATTATAATGTACTTTCAAAATTTGAACATTTATCAAACACATTTTACATTTTTATAATCGCTTTTAAAAGTTTTAGCCCTTTCTTTGGTATTTAACTTTTAGTTTCATGTTTTAAAATTTGATGCTTGTAGACATATTTTTATAGACAAATTGTATTTAAAAATTTATGTGGTTAATTCTTTTATCAATTAAAATGTACATTTAGAATTACAAAACTGCAAAAAATTAAATATTATAAAGCACCTTGAAAAAAAAAAACTAAAAGAAATTGATGATTTCAAATTCTAAAATTTATAATTAATTCAAAATTCAAAATTTTATATTGTATATTAAACTATATTTGTTTGAAGTGTGTTATTTTTTTCGAAATGTTTAAATTTTTAATTAATTATGAATATATTCCATATTACAAGGTTTCAAGTTTGGATATATGTTAATGCCAATGGGAAAATGGAATTTCAAATTAATTTTTTATTTTGGACAAGTATGTACAAATACTCCTTAGAATTTAGTATATTTAAATATAATGTACTTTCAAAATTTGAACATTTATCAAACACATTTTACATTTTTATAATTGCTTTTAAAAGTTTTAGCCCTTTGTTTGGTATTTAACTTTTAGTTTCATGTTTTAAAATTTGATGCTTGTAGACATATTTTTATAGACAAATTGTATTTAAAATTTATGTGGTAATTCTTTCATTAATATGTACATTTAGAATTACAAACTGCAATAAAATAAATTTATAAAGCAATTGAAAAAAAAAAACTAAAAAATTGATGATTTCAAATTCTAAAATTTATAATTAATTCAAAATTCAAAATTTTATATTGTATATTAAACTATATTTGTTTGAAGTGTGTTATTTTTTTCGAAATGTTTAAATTTTTAATTAATTATGAATACATGTGTGAAATTTGTGTATTTTAAAATAATTTTAAAAAGTTGAAATTTTATGTTTTGGGGTAGTGACTCGTTAAAAAAAAGTGTTTTATTTTATGACATTTAATTCTATAATTTTAAATTACGTATAGAGCTATCATTTTCGTTTATTTACCACTTTGTGAAAGCTATCATTGTCCTTCATTGTATTCGCTATGCCCTTGTTTTCTGCTTTATCGAGGGGGAAATCTGTCAATAGGTGCCCATGTTCATGGCATCTATGACATCTCAACGAAATATGCTCATAGTCTACTGTTTGCACCCATTTTTTGTCAAAAACTTCCAAGATTATCTCATCCGGAAGGGCTCCAAATAGATCCATTTCCACACATATCTTTGCAAAGGAAGTGTATTTTCCCCTTCTTGTGGCTTCACAAGCTTTGACAAAAGACCTAATTTATTGACTATAGCAGTTAATGATTTTGTTTGCGAGTAATCAAGAGGTAAAAAATAGAGCCTTACTGAGACTCGTACTTATGTAAAAGTCTCTAGCTTCGGGACAAAATTCATCATCCATGGCCACATATAGAGGCGAGTTGCTGCATAGAAGTAGGGCCCTCTTTCAAACACGTTTTCTTTATCTGCAATATTTGTGAACACTATCGTGAAGAATCCCTTTGACCCAAGATGTAGGTCAATGCTTCCTTTAGGTTTCCAATGATATTTGACCCACGTCTGTAGATCTTTTTCAATGGGCCATAAACCCATGAATTTACAGATGATAGCGAAAGTCCTCATGTCTTGTTGATACTAAAACGAACAATGGCCTTTTTACCTGGAATAATAAAAGATCACGAGAGGTTCAGGTCGCCTCCAAATTAGACAGATTCATCACCTCATAAGATCTTATGCTTATAGATAAGGAAATAATAGTGAGAGTTCTTCCTTTTGGAGTCTGAGATCATTGGCCGGTTCAACTCGAAATCAAGGGCATAGGTGCTCCTAGGAACAGGGCTTTCAGATTCGAGAATATCTGGCTTTCCCACTCAGAATTCATGAGCAACATTGAAAAATGGTGGTCAAAAGATTCGCAGATCCAAGGAACAAGAATGTTCCTTCTGCATAAAAGATTAAAGCACATCAAAGTCAGGCTTAAGGATTGGAACAAGAATGATTTTGGCAACATCTTTGTGGGAAAAAATATGTGGAAATCAAAATGTAGGAACTCAACCAAGCTCTAATTGCGGAAGGCTTTAATAAAGTCAAAAGTGAACAAGTTGATAGAAATCATCAAGAATGGGAGAATTTGTGCAAACATGAGGAAATCTTTTGGAGGAAAAAGTCAAGAGTTCAATGGCTGAAAGAAGGAGAGCGTAACACTAGATTTTTTCAGAGATCCACCATGGCTAATAGAGCTCATAACACAATCTCTTCGATCAAGGACAATGACGGGAAGCTTCATATCTCCCATGAGGATATAAAAACTGTTTTGGTTCAGTACTTCTGTGGCATAACTCAGGGAAACAATTCAGATAGAGAGCAGTTCATGAGGGAAGTAACTAATCACATTCCTAAGGTCATGTCTATAGAGGACAATTTCAATCTTAACAGGCCAATAACGGAAGAGGAGGTCACTGAGGTCCTCAAAGAAATGCAGAATGGCAAAGCGCCGAGCCTCAATGGTTTTAATGTGGATTATTTTAAAGCTTGCTCGAATATAGTTAAAAAAGATATTTTAAATGTAGTGGAGGATTCCACGTTGAACAAAACTATTATGAAAGTGCTCAATACCTCCTTCATCTCCCTAATCCCTAAAGAGGACATCGCTCAAACCCTCGACAAGTATAGACCCACAACTTTATGCAATGTGGTATATAAGATCATATCTAACGTAGTGGCCAATAGGCTCAAACCTCTACTTCCTTCGTTTGTTTCAAGGGAACAATGAGGTTATGTGGAAGGTAGACAAATTCTAAATAACATTATTCAAGCTCACAAGGTGGTTCACTCGTTAACTAGCAAGAGGCACGTTGGTATCATTATGCAACTCGACATAGCCAAAGCTTATGACAAGGTGAACTGGCCCTACATCAAGAAAGTTCTAATTGCCCTTGGGTTTGATCACAAATGGGTGAGATGGGTTATGGCCCTAGTGACTTCGTCTAGCTTTTGAATATTGGTGAATGGATCTCCCTCTAAGATTCTCATTCCTTCTAGAGGCCTCACGGAAGAAGACCCGCTTTCTCCATTTCTTTTCATCCTTATGATGGAAGGACTTGGTCAGTCTATCAAGCACACTAAAGCAATGGGTAAAATCAAAGGCCTTCAACTAACAGAGAATGGTGAGGCTCTAACTTATGAACGATTTGTAGATGACACCATGTTACAGGGAATCCCCACAGTCAGAGAAGCTACAGCCTACAAACAAATCCTGAATGATTTTGCGAGGGCCACAGGAATGGAAGTTAATTTCTCCAAATCAAAAATCTTTTTCTTTAATCCAATATTGCTATTGAGAGAAGTATCTACAAAATTCTAGGTTCTCAACGGGACTCCCTCCCCTCTAAATATTTGGGAGTTCCTCTAACTGTTAAACTAAAGCACAAGAGAATTTGTGAACCAATAATCAATAGGATGCAGGGAAAGGTTAGAAAATGGACCATCAGAGCTTTAAATCTCACCGACAAGTTGGTTCTTACAAAGGTTGTACTACAATTTATCCCTGTGTTTATGTTATCAGCCGTCCCTGCTCCAAAGGGAGTTTTGCACCAATTCAAAAATATCCAAAGAGACTTTTTTTGGGGCAAGGAGAGTAGGAAGAAATGGGCCTTAGTTTCATGGGAAAAACTCTGTAGAACTAAGCACTATGGGGGCCTAGGCTTGGATGACCAGGAGATTCTCAATAATGTTTTAGGGGCCAAACTATGGTGGTGTTGGGTTCATGATCCAAAAGCTCAATGGGCAAGTATGTGGAAAGAAAAATATGCTAGCGTGTGGCAAACTAGTGACCTCATAAGAATGTCTGGAAACATAAAGGGGTCCTACATGTGGAATAAAGCCTAGGAGAATGGGAGCCTAGTATAAAAAACAGGTTATGGGAAATGAGAGAGGGAAATCTAGCACATTTCTCGGAGGATAGATGGCAACAAGAACCAACATTGTTAAAGGAGGACTTTTTAAGCCTTAAAAATGAAGCAGATACCCAAGGCTTAAATAAGGTAAATGATTTCTCAGATCATACTCAAAATATAGAAAAGTGTAGAATGTGGAGAAACATTAATTGCAGAGATGATAGGCCCTTGAATACAAAAGCAGAAGAACTAAGGAGAATGTTGGAACAAAGGATGATCTTAGTAGCACGCGTGTAGGATCAACTAAGATGGGGCAACAATAAAAAGGGCACCTTTAGCCGAAAGGAAGCAAAAGGTATTCTCTTAGTACTCGATTCCCATGTTCTCGATAAGACCTGGCAGAAGCTTTGGAGGCACCAAGGGTGGATGAAGACCAAACACTTCATGTGGTTGGTTCATCACAAGATCTTAACTTGGGACAATATCAGGAAGAGGGGTATTCTAGGGCCTTCTATATGCGAGCTCTGTAAAGCTGAAGAGGAGACAATGGAGCATATTCTCAATAGTTGCATTTCACCTCCTCGTTATGGGATTTATTCACTACCATTTTTCAACAGATCAATAGGGACAAAAGGAGTATCATCAATACCCTCAATAATTGGAGAAGAAACTTTTTGGACAATAAATTCCTCGGCTTGGCTTGGGCCCTAACGCCAAGCTTCATTATATGGAATGTCTCGAAAGAAAGAAACAAGAGAATATTCAAGGATGAAAAGAATCCCACTCATCCATTGTTTGAGCTGACACGAAAACACCTCAAGGAGACAGTTGGCTCCACAGTTCGTCATCACCCTAAGAATCCTCCCTTAGAGGCCGATTTGCGAATTATGAGACAATTGGGTATGGAGGGGCTAATCCGTCAAGGCCTAGATAGGAAGGTGATCACAAATGATGCATAGGACTTTTGACGTCCTCCTCCGACACATTTTTTGAAATTCAACATTGATGGCACTTCAAAAGGCAACCTAGGAACTACTGGTTTTTGAGGGATTTTAAGGGATGACAAACGAAGCATTATCTTTTACTTCTATTGCCATTTAGGAAGAGCTACTAACAAGTTGGTAGAATTAATGGCTTTTGGAACAATTCTTAGAGTTTCTAAAGCAAGACAACTGCTTAAATGTAATTATAAAAGTGTACTTAGAGTTAACCATTAACTCTGTGAAAAGAATTAGCTTTGGGGCAGTGCGAGAGAGAGTTTCAAAACAATGGGGCTAATCCGTGTTTTCCAAAGAATTCAAAGTCACCTCCTTGGTCTTCGCAGAGTAAGTTTCAACCATGTTAGAAGAAAAGCCAATAAGCTGGCGGATATCATGGCCAACCAAGGAATGTGCTGTATAGAAGGCGAGGTTTTGAGGGAATGGCAGGAGTTGCCTCAGCGCAGATTAAAGGATGTTTGTCTCAAGCAAGCGAAAGAGGATATGGATGTATTTCGTAATAGAACCAACGCACGAAATGAGTAAATCTCAAAATGATTCACCTTTGTTCTTCAGACGGTTCTTTGGCGGGCGGCCTCAAAAAACCTCTGTGCTCGTTAACGAGATTTCTGAGTGTGCACGTTGGGCACACTGTAGTAAGGATCACAACATTCGAGGGTTTCAGGACAAGCACAGCAGAAAGAATGCGAGGGACGCGAAGTACGTCTTTTCTAACAGTCGCAAGTTACATCATTTTCTTTTTCAAGTTACATAATTTTCTTTTTCGGGTAGGAAAACCACTTCTATGGTGGTTTTCGGGTAATCGCATGATCCTTAAGCAGGAAATGGTTTATTCAATTTGGAAACGATTCCATTCAGCGTCCTACACATGGCTCGGGGGTGGAAAATATTACCGCCTTCCCCCCGCACTATTGTTCGGAAACCTTGTTCCATGCGATATGTCTCCCAACCATTGGATTTCGCGGGCCACATCAACGGTTAGGATCGACCGTGCAGTTTGGTGGGGCTGCACCGTTAAACACCATTCATCTTCGTCAGGTGATTTCTTCATCAGCGGGTGAATTGCACATGGTGATTGGATGGGCTTGATTTATATTGCAAGTCACACGAGGAGGCGCATGGAAGACTCCGCAGTCTTCTTCGGTTCTTCTGTCGGCTTAGCGTAACTTTGTTTGTTCTTTCAAGGGTTCGAGGATAATCTTTGTTAGGTCGAGGGGCTCGCTGAAGGGGGGTAGCATTATTTTGCCTCTGTCCACAGTGTGGCGTGGACTTTCGTACATTATGTAAATTTTCTTTGATTTAATAATATAGAATGTAATACTCTTGCTTCAACAATAAATAAATAAAAGACCCGAGAAATAATCCCATCTACTAGGAGGGAAGTATGTAACACATCATAAAATCCATTTACACATACTAGAGTGAAGACTTTCCATATTCTTCAACTTAAGAAGAAATGCTCACATGTTTGGTGAATAGGGTGGGTTGGCCACCCCACCAACCCTCTCAAATTGAAATATGAAGCAACCGGGTGTTGAGCTATCCTCCCAACCTTATGGGTACTCCTAATATCCACCTCCATGAGGGGATAAAACAATGGTCATTAATATGTATAAACAAATAATTTTAATTAAAAGAATCAAATTATATATTTATTATATCTAAACATTTCATTGAAAATGGGAAATAGAATTAAATGTCTCATAACCAAATACATTTTTTATTTTTTTACAAGTTACACTCCCTTACACATCAAATTTCAATGGATTTAAATTATTTTAAAATAATCAAATTGTACAAGCATGTATTCAACTTAATTCAAAAAACATATAATATAGCTTACAAAAGTCACACCTTAATTAACTAAAAAATTAAACATTTCAATAGAAATTCACACATCTTTTTTAATAAAAAAAAAAATTTACAGTTAAATATACAATATAAACTTATAATATCATACAAACAAAATACAATTTTTTAAATGTTCATGTTTCTCTAACATCAAATTTCCATGTAGTTGCATTAATTTAAACTATTGTAAAACACAAAGTGTTGGTTTATTATATCTAAACATTTCATGAAAAATAGGAAACTATTGGGAAAGCATAATGAATATGCAAGTTAAAATTATAGAATTAAGTGCTATACAATCAAAAATGCATTTTATCTTTTTGCTAGTCACTCCCCAAGACATCGAATTTCAATGTATTTGTACTACTTTAAAATACACAAATCCTACACACTTTTATTCAAATTAATTCAAAATACATATAATATAGCATACAAAAATCACTATACCATAAATTAAAAATTTAAACATTTGGAAAGAAAATTCACACCATTTTCTTATTATTATAAACAAATTAAGTTAATATCAATTTAAAACAAATATCAACAATTACAAAACAATTTTTTTTAAAGTTCAAGTCTCTCAGAAATAGTATTTTCAATAACTTACATTATTTTAAACTATTGCAAGACACACACTACTAATTTGTTATATCTAAACCTCTCTTTTTCTTAAGGCCACTCCCCCAAAACAACAAATTTCAATGTATTTAAATTATTTTAAAATACACAAATTTTAAGTTGAAATTAATTCAATTATTTTAAAACAAACAATAGTAATTTATTATATCTAAACATTTCATGAAAAAATCTTAGACTATTGGGGAAAGGATGGCTGAATATGCAATTTCAAATTATAGAAATAATTGTCATACAATTGAATCAATATTTTTTTACAAGTTACACCCCCATAACATCAAATTTCAATGTATTTAAATCATTTTAAAATACACAAATTTTACACATCTATTCAAATGAATTCAAAATACATATAATATCCCATATAGAACTCACGAAAGGATTAATTAAAAATTTCAAGAAAATATCACATATTTTTTTATAAACAAATATAGTTCAATATAAAATTATAAAATATTAACACAACACACTCTTTTTTTTAATGCTCTCTTAAACATAAAATTTTCAAATACTTGCATCACCTTAAATTATTGTAAAACACACACTGTTAGGTTATTATATCTAAACAATTCATTAAAAATATGAAAGTATTAGGGAAAGGATAGCTCTATAAGTAATTTAATTATAGAATTAAATGTCATAAAATCAAATACATTTTTTTTAACTAGTCATTACCTTAAAACATCAAATTTCAACTTTTTAAAATTATGTTAAAATACACAAATTTCACACATGTATTCATAATTAATTAAAAATTTAAACATTTCAAAAAAAATAACACACTTCAAACAAATATAGTTTAATATACAATATAAAATTATAATATCATCCAGACAAAATACAGTTTTCTTTTTTCTTTTTTTCATGTTTCTCAAACATCAAATTTCTAAGTAATTGCATTATCTTAAAATATTGTAAAAGATACAGTGCTAATTATTTATTATATCCAAACATTTCATGAATAATATTCAAGTATTGGTGAAAGCATAGGTTAATATGCAATTGAAAACACAAACTTCAAATTTCAAAGTATTTAAATCGTTTTAAAATACACAAACTTCCCACACATATTCAAATTAATTCAAAATTCAAATAATATCCCATACAAAAATCACAACAAAATTAATTAATCATCAAATTATTTTTTTTCAAGTTTCTTTACAATATTTAATTTTTTG
>APFE030242863.1:976-43476 GCA_000404065.3 Pinus taeda
CATAGCATCACCTTGGTTCCAGGGGCCCAACCCCCAAATGTGCGCCCATATAGATATCCATTCACCCAAAAGAACGAAATAGAAAAAATCATCAAGGAACTTTTGGAAGCAGGGGTCATTCGTCCTAGCATCAGTCCTTACTCATCCCCAGTGGTCATGGTGCTCAAAAAAGATGGGGAATGGCGGATGTGTCCTGACTTCAGGGCCCTCAATAAGTTGACAGTCAAAGATAAATTTCCCATCCCGGTGATTGATGATTTGCTGGATGAACTCAATGGGGCTCAATTTTTCACGAAGCTGGATCTTCACTCAGGCTACCACCAGATTCACATGAAGGAAGTCGACATCCCCAAGACTTCTTTCAGAACTCATGAAGGCCACTATGAATTCCTGGTCATGCCATTTGGTCTTTGTAATGCCCCCTCTACTTTTCAGAGCCTTATGAACCACATTCTCAAGCCATATCTCAAGAAATTTCTCCTTGTCTTCTTCGATGACATCCTCATCTATAGTTGCACTTGGGGCGCACATCTTCAGCATGTAGATCTACTCTTGCAACTACTCCGCAAGCATAAATTATTTGTCAAGATGTCCAAGTGTTCATTTGGCAGGGTAGAGGTAGAGTATTTGGGCCACATTGTGGGGCGTGAGGGTGTCAAGGTGGACCCCAAAAAGATCCAATCGATGCAGGAATGGCCTCAACCTAAGACCTTGAAGAGCTTGCGAGGATTTTTGGGTCTCATAGGCTATTATCGTAAATTTGTCCACAACTATGGTCGCATAGCGAAGCCCCTCACCTAACTCCTAAAGAAAAATTCATTCGTCTGGAATGAGGAAGCACAATAGGCCTTTACAGCTCTAAAAAAATTCCATGTGTTCCACTCCAGTTTTAGCACTACCTGACTTCACCAATGATGCTTCGGGGACAGATATTGGCGCGGTTTTAATGCAGGAAGGGCGACCGTTGGCCTTCACAAGCCAGCAACTCAGTGGGAAGAATCAGGGCCAATCTACATACGAGAAGGAAATGATGGCCATCTTACATGCAGTCGACACTTGGCGACCTTATTTGTTGGGGCAACATTTCCAAATCCGCACAGATCATCACAGTCTTAAATATTTTTTGGAGCAACGCCTATCCTCCCCACAACAAAAGAAATGGCTAGCCAAAATGCTGGGATATGATTATGAGATCATTTATAGGAAAGGGAAAGAAAATAGGGTAGCTGATGCACTATCTCGCCAATTTGAGGAGGAAAGTACCCTGCTAGCTATTTCCCTCCCCATTCTAGAATGGATTGAAGAAGCTCGCAGGGAATGGTTTTCACACCCCGGGCTCTCCCAACTCATTTCTCAATTACAGGCAGATCCACATTCCACCAAGGGCTATTTGTGGTAGGATGATATTCTTTGCTACAAGGACAGAGTCGTCATATCACCAACATCCACCTTAAAAAGTCGCATTTTGGCATAAATGCACTCATCTCCCATTGCAGGACATTCGGCCTTTTAGAAGACGTATGCTCGCACCAGAAGATCATTTTTTTGGACATGCATGAAAAAGGACATCCTTACCTTCGTAACCGAATGCGATGTCTGTCAACGCCACAAAGGGGAAACCGTCAACACACCTGGCACATTACAACCATTGCCCATTCTGGCATCAATTTGGATGTAAGTTTCTATGGATTTCATTATAGGTCTTCCAAAATCAGGGAAAAAGTCAGTCATCATGGTCGTTGTGGACCGATTTTCGAAGTATGCTCATTTATGCACTCTTCCCCACACATTTACACCAACCTTGGTTGCTCAAACTTTCATGGATCAGATCTTCAAATTGCATGGCATGCCCATTTCTATTATGTCCGACTGCGAACCGATCTTCACCAGCAATTTTTGGTAGGAACTCTTCAGAATCCAAGGCACTCAACTAAAACTCAGTACTTCCTACCATCCGCAAATAGATGGTCAAACTGAAGCCGTCAACAAATGTCTAGAAACCTACCTTAGGTGTTTTACATCAGAAAAACAACACCTTTGGGTACAGTGGCTACCTCTGGCAGAATGGTGGTATAACACCAACTATCATGCCACCACCAAAATGACCCCCTATGAAGCAGTATATGGTCAACTCCCGCCTTCACCTACTTCATATCTCAAGGGATTCTCAAAAGTCCAAGCAGTGGATCAACTCCTACAACACCGTGCAACTATGCTCGCCCATCTTCGAGAGAATCTTCATCAAGCTCAGAACGACATGAAGGAACAGGGAGACCAGCATCTCTTAGAGTGCCACTTTCAAGAAGGGGATCAGGTCTTTTTACGACTCCAAGTTGTTAGATACCTATACCAATAGGTTTCATTTTTCATGATTGACAAGGGAAGTGCCAATATGATCTGCTTTGGTGATGCAAAGATCTCATATTCTTGTGGAAAAATTATACTTGTTTTGGTTGATGCTGCCTTACTTCTGGATGGGTGATCCAACAGCCTAAGCTGGGTCATGCCATGTTTCAATTTTTGTAGTAGATTAGAGAAAGGAACTTGTCCAAACAACTCAATCTTGGCAGGTAGTAGATAGGTAGAGAAAGAAAGGTTCCCAACTATTTAATCTGGGGCCTTGGAAGCAATAAGGGTAGCCTTAGATAGAAAATCAAAAGAAAGCCAAAGAGAAAAGAAAAGGAACAAAAGGGTTTGCAAATATAAGTGCACCCTCCTTTGAAGTAACAAAAAATGCTAGGCAATAGAGTGGGTAGGTAGAGGGGGTTGCATAAAGTTTGGTTCATGGCATTTCACTGGCCTAAAGCAAGGGTGAAAACATGGGGCCAGTACAAATTACCTCTTTGCAGCAGTCTTGCATAAGCCTAATGGAGCACATCTAACTTCCAAATCACCCCCTATCCCATTCATGACTAACATCCCTATGCCACCCATGTACACAAAGAATATCAATGTCTTTTGTTGGTTCCGAGTTTATTTGAAAGCCACGTTTCTTGTGCAAATATTCTTTTCATTTTGATCTACTTCCTAAAAACTATGTTGATTTCATAAAAACTTAGTATTCCCCCCCATCCACCTCTTTCATTCATATTAACTACTAACTTATTACTATCTAACTCCCTATACCCCCTATTCCCCTATTACCATGTAAAACTTGGAAAAAACCCAAAAATCTATGTATCCCCTTCCCCGAGCATTATAGCTCTATGTATGACTCTGAAGGTCTTCATGCACTAAAAAATGTTTGAGCGCAACCCAGAGAGCGCCAAAAAATTAATCCTAGGGATTAATCTGAGATTTGCTCGTGTTAATAGCCTTAAACCCACTTTGTTAATAAACCTTTGCAAAAACCCATTTAACCCGCAAATACAAAAAACCCGAAAAAACCACTTTTCCAAAGTTTTCCGCAAGGCGCGAATTAAAGAAATAATCATATTTTATTCCTCCCCGTACTATGTATCGCCTGCACATGTTATTGATCCGTCGACCGTCGGATCTGGGCCCTCCCATCCGACGGCCCACATGATATCGGACGGGCATCCGCGTCCGAAGGATACCTTCCGAGAAACTATCAGAGGGTGACGTCAGGCCTCCGCCACGCATCACCTCCTAGACTCTCTCGGAGCGTCCTCTAACAATACCGCGACCGTATAGAGGGTGCTCTGAGAAAACCCGCTTACCACTTTGCCAAACCACCTGTCCACGCTAACGCCACGACCCGCCCACGTCACTTCCCCTTGGCGCCCTGTCAGCACCCCGACCGCCAGAGATCCTATATGTCCGCCACCTACGCAATCCCCGTGGACCAATCACAGACTGCCACGTCACCCGATGACGTCATGCTGAGGTCACTCGACCCTGACCCCACCTGATGACGTCATGCTAACATCATCCAAAAAGCGCGCCAATGACCCAAAAGTCCATATTTTAGCCGATTTTCGCGTTTTTTCTCATTTTCGCTGAAAGAACTAGTGCTCTCCTCTGCATGAAAATTACGTCCATCTGCCGCCAACCTGCTGAAATCGACCTGAAGAGCGCTGCCGCCTACAACCCACCTGTACTTGTCACCATTACCGGCAATTCACTAGGTATTTACCCAGAGCATCCTTTCAGAGCTAAGTTACGTCGATGTTTCTCCAAAACTGAATTCACAAGAGTAAAACAAACCTGTTTTTACCATTAAATTCCTAGAAAAACTAGCATTCCCCACAATTGCAGGGTCTAATTTCACCTGCTGAACCCATATATATCCACCCTTCCCCAAATTCCCACTCTGTCCGCGCATTCGTGGACTGTAAACCTAAACGACATAATTCACTAGGAAAAATGAGTTGCCTGCTCTTGCAATCTATCAAATTACTCTTGTTAAGCATTCTGCACCTTTATCACACATCATTTACCCTTACAATTGACTTTACCTCTACAAAATTAACCCTCTGTGGTCTCCTGCCTGCTAAAACCAGTTCAGCAGCAAGTCATAACCACTTCTTAGCCATGGAGACACCAATAGTCCTAAATATTCAACCTCTGAATGCCACACACAGAGAGCTGGAGTGGAAAGCCCTAGGGGATAGAGATTACCAGATGTTAGACTCCATGGCCATGACAACCAAGTTCAATCTTCACCTGTTTAATGAATTAAAGGCCCAACATCTCAGTGGGGCTGATACCATAGGAATCTGGGATTCCCACATACCCATTTACAACCTTCCTAAAGTCAATGTCCTTCGAGACTTGGTAAATCAATGCATGTCTAGCTATGACCCCTGTCAGAGAGTCTTACTCAGCCCCTCAGGCTCAGTATTGTTCCATATCACCCCTGAGGCCATCAATGAAATGCTTCACTTTCATACTACAAAGCCCCTAACTCCGCTCTCCCTCCAGGACTTGATAACAAAAGGGGGCAACTTGTCCAGGGATCAGATTTCCAGGGTTAACCAATTGTTTATTCAGCCTCAGTATCAATCTATGATGGCTCCCCTTCCCATAGCATATCCATATCTTAATGAGCTGGGAAAAATGATGGTAGATTTGATTAGTTACATCCTGGGTTATGGGACATATGAGGATGTGGATGAAACCATCATAGCAATGCTGTCCATTTTCTCCCCAGGGATTCCTCCTGCTATACATTATGACTTTGCTACTTTTATTGCTAATAAGATTCATGAGCAATTAATGAATCTGGAGAGGGAAAAGGTGTTTAAATACACGAGGTAAATATATCATTTATTCTTATTCTATCATCCTGATGCCTTCCCTGTCCCTCTAAAGAAGCTAGATGCCCAGGGACGCCCAAGGTCGGTTGTGTTTTGGACTTCAGTTTGCCATCTTCTACCTTATTCACCCTACACCTACTGTGAATTTATTGATATGTTCATTCATCCAGCTATGACCTTGTTGTTGGGTGCCCCTCCCCCAAGATTGACAGACGAAATGCAGAGAATCCTTCAACTCTCAAAGGCATACAACATTGGTGATTGGTACTTCTACCAACACCATACAGTAACCAGAGTATATGGCTGTGAGCTGAATCCCTATAGGCTGCCAAAATATGTCCCTATGAGACTCTTTGCCCTAGAGTACTTCAGGCAGTTTGGAAATGCAGACTATGTCCATTTCCAAACTAAAAATAAGAAGGTGCAGCTAAAGGTAAGAAATCAGTTGGGTCCATTTTTGTACAATAAGAAGGAGGAAGGATGGAAGGAAGCTTATAGGATTCTAGAGACCCTCATACTTCAGACCAGTTTCAAGTGGGTGCCTTATGACCCTAATCACTTCATTTCCCTTAGGAGAATAAAGTACAAATTGGGTGGCTATGTTCATGTGAAAATCCATCATGTTGAGAAGTATGCCAATGCCCTAAGATGGGAAGAAGGCACCTTAGAAGAGCCAATTAGCAAAGAAGAAATGCTAAGAAGAGAAACTAGCAATATTGAGAAAGAGGTTGACTTGGAACATTGTGGGCAGGTTTCTTCCTCCTTTCAGAGGCAAATTGGAGCAGCTGCCTCATCTTCCATAGCCCAACAACAAGTAGTTGGAATTGCCCAACAGGAAACAAATAAAGACAAGGGAAAGCAGGTGGAGCAGGAATGGTTACCTCCTACAACAGAGCAACATATAGAGCAGCAGGTAGAAAAGGAGGTTGAACAACAACAAGAAGAACAACAAGAGACTCAAGAAGAGGGGCAACCTATGTAGCAAGAACAAATGGCTGAGGCCCTAGCACCTACTGAGCAACAGGCTCAACAGAACATGCCTTCTGGGAAAGAGAAGATGGTGGAGACCTCAGTGCTCCAAACTCCAAAAAAGGTGGAAAAAGGAAAGAAGAGGTACAGAGAGCATGAGACTCCCCTTACCACGTCCACAAATCAAGGGGATAAAAGGCAGAGAGTAAATCCCCTCTCTGAGGAAGAAATTCCTATGGGGAAATCAGTGATAATGGGCCCACCAAGCATGGAGGTGTGAGCTAGTTCCTTTCAGCAGGAAGAAGAGAGAAATCTTGGAGGAGAGGTCAGCTCCTCAATCCATCAAAGGAGACTCGAGGCGGGCATCAAGAAACAGTTCACCGATATCAAGAGGAGAAATGAGCCACTCAGGCTCCAAATCTACAATCAGTTGCTAAAGATGGCCCCAACAAATCAACAGAGGCTGATGTCAGCATATGACATCTCAGAAGGAAAAATGACCATGACTCATTTCATGCCTACCATGCTGCAGCCACAGTCAGCTGCAGACTACATAAGAACCAACCTGGAGGTTCTTGCAAAAGACATTCACCCTATGGACCAGATAGAACTTCATAAGAAACGGGTGAAATGGTCTATGAAACAATGGCAGACAAAACAATGTTGGAAAAAAGGCTGGAAAACAACCTAAATAATACAGCTGCCCAATTGGAGTTGGAGAAAGAATCCTCCTTAGCCGAAGACAACAGGATCAAGTCTTTAGAAGATATAATTATAGAGCTGGGGCATGACCCCAAGGATCCCAAAGCCATACAATCACTGCTGAAGATAAGGGATGCAGACCTGGCAGCCCTGAGAAAGAAGGTGAAGCTCCCATCAACCATTCACCCCCAAACAGATGAGGTTGCTCAGCAGAAGCAAGAACAAGAGATAGCTACATTGCTGGTAGCACTGCACAAGAAACTAGTGCAGACAAAAGGGAGACTAGAAGACATTCAGGCTGCACTGTAGGCAGCCCTACAGCAGAAAGAGGGAGGCTAGACTTCTCAGCCCCCTCCAGAGGCTATTAACCTTTAGGAGCCTCCAAAGATCACTCCTCCTCACACAGAAGCAACAGCAGCAGCAACAACACCATCAACATCAACAGCAACACCAGCACCATCTACAGAGCAGGCTCCGAGCTTCGACATGCAGAAATTGCTGAGTGAGGTCCAGGCCCTAGAAGCCCAAATGACAGAAATGAATGGAGCCAAGGATGAGTTGGCCAAGCTGAATGAAAATTATGATAAATCAAAGCAAAATGTGGCTGAGAAAGGGAGAGAAATAAAAACTCTCAAGGAAAGTATAAAAGAGCTGGAGAAGGAGCTCACCCTTGACAAAGTGGTGGCTGAGATCAGAAGAGTTTTGTGGACCCACATTGGCCAATCAATAACGGAACAATGGCAATACATTGAAACCATTCATGAGCAAATGGAGCTCATAGGAAAAGCACAAAGGGAAGTGCATAGAGAAAGCGCATCTCTAGGCAGTATGCCTGAGGTAGCCAGCAGATTGATCAATGTGCTCAATAACCGGACAGGCCCTCAGATGGCAGCAATTGGGATCTCCAGCAGGACGGAGACTATCCAGCTAGTTAAGAGGGTCCTCACACTGAAAAGCCTGGTACAGAAATTGGACAGAAGGAGCCAAGATATGCAAACAGAGGTAAATAGGTTCATGGACAAATTTGCTGCATTACAGGGCAGAGGTCTCCCTAGCTTACTCAACAGTACAGGAAAAATTCTATCACATGAAGTTTATGCAAAGAGGGTGAACACATTTTCCATTAATCAGATCATCTAAGGATCAAGCAGCTCACAGGAAACAGGGCCAACATCTGGGCAAAGTGTCTATGACAAAATAGAGAATCTGTTTTTTATTATGAATGAGATTAGCCATCTGTTTGAAACGCCTCCGAATTTCTACAAATACACAGAGGCATATGAGACCATGGATGCAATTTTGAGGCATCAATTGCCTACGCAGGATTCGTGGGCCTCCATGATACAATTATTATTATAAAAAAGAGGCTTCATCTAAATTTTGTCATCAAAATATATAAGTCATCATATTTAGAAAGTGTGATACACATACTATGACAGAAAGGTGGAATGAGCCACCTCAGCATGAAGATTCAACCACCAAAAGCAGCAATGACAGCTACAGGTAGCAGGGCCGAGAAAAGCTATAGCAGGAAAGAGTATAAAGACACATCATTCAGCATTAAAGGAGAACGCTCAACCAACTCAGCCTCCTCCAAAGGTCAAGAAGAGGCCTGACAACATTGAAAACCATTTATTTTACATTTATAGTAGAAATAACTTTCTTATCTGATATTTGTAAAGTTGGTGAGCACAGTTAATGTATCAAATGACTCAGCATTCAGATATTTTGTAAAACCTATTGTGTATATTCCCCCTCGCATACACTTCCAAGGGGTTGGTGTGTTATTGGTTTTGGTTGTTTCTCTTATGAAGAACTGAGAACTCGGCTGTAACTTTCAGAAGGATGTTATAAATAAAGCTTGGAGTTTACAGGAATTGAGTCTTACTGGTGCATGTTGTGATTGGAACCATTGAATGCTACAGGATTCTAGTGCTATGGCTTGATATAATAAGTGTTTCTCTATCTCTGTTAATTTTTCTGTTATTTGTTTTAACTCATCCCTCTCACATGTTGTTATAAATCTAGGAAAGAAAGAAAAAGAATACCTCAGGATTTGTCCATGGAGACACCCTGATCTCAATCTATCTTCACTATAAAAGTTTTTCATAAGTTTCATCTGTTTAAATCGGAATTCTTAACTACTCCAATAAGCTCTGAATATCTCACAGTCACTATTTGGTAATTCATTATGCTACTAAGTAGATATTGTTGTTCAAGTTGATATCACACTGTTGGTAACTCCATATCTCATCGTTTCACTCACTAAATCGGAAATTATATTAACAATAGCCATCTATCCTTGCAGCAAAACTTTCTCCATCACAGGCACTAGAACTATTTCACTTTTCTAACTCCATATGCCCAATGGACTAGCATCTTCTGCACTTTCATGCCCTTCTTATAACAAAATTTCACCAACCAAAGTCTTAAACAGGAAATTGAACTCTTAACTAGCCTAAAAACCTCACAAAGCATATATGAAACTTAAAGAGAGATCCCTCTCTGATTATAGATAGGCTAGGATCTATAATCCAAAGATTTGTTAGTGGTTACCCCGGCCGTATTCCCTTGGGAGTCATAGGGAACAACCTGGGTGTTAACACAACCATATAAGAAAACATCACTCAAAGACAAGGGATGTCAGAAACTCTCTCCCAAATTCTATGGACCATATCAAGTACTTCAACGCATTGGAGAACTGGCCTACAAGTTGGCTTTGCCACCTACTGCAAAAATCCATCCAGTTTTTCATGTCTCATGCCTTAAGAAAGTGATTGGGAACAATTGCAAAATTCAGACTAGTCTCCCGGAATTGGACGAAGAAGGATCCATCTGGCTTCAATCGAACTGTGTCCCACAATGGAGTCAGGCACTATGCGGATCGCATGATCAAGGAAGTCCTCGCAAATGGAAAGCACAATTCCTCTCCAAAATGCAACTTGGGAGCAACCACTATTCTGCAGAGTTTCACGCCGCCTTGGGCCCTGAGGACTTAGGCTAGTTCTTAAGGGGGTGGGCATGTTAGGGTCCCCACCGTACCCGCTTACTATGTAATGGGGACCACGTCATATTCAAGAGTCAATAAAGCCCATATTAATAATTGTAAGTGGTTAATCCGCAATTAATAACGGAACCATAGTTAGTTGCAAATGGGTCGTAGTATTAGATAGACGGTATTAGTAATACGCGGTATTGACCCATGGTATTGCACGTAGTAGTCATATATAAAGGATAGAAACTCCCTGCAAGGAGCATCATGTCTTATTTTGTAATCGAGCTCTACTCTATTAGAGGTTGCCCCCTCGAAGAGGCAAGAGAACATTACTCTCTGAATAATAAAATCATTGCTATTCTCTGTTCTGGGTCTCTTTTCTTCGCATATTCTGTATTTGGGTATCATTTGCAGGTTAAAGAGCATAACACGACTCACCTCTTCACTTACTGATGTGAAAATTAATGCATAGGCTTTGCTGTTCTTATTTTCCCAATGGGTGAGCTCCTTGTTTGAGGTAGGTTGGACTGGCACTTCATCTCCTTCTCCAACACACACTCCCTTCTATAGCTTATTAAAAATGAGAGTGTGTTGGATTTTTCACGACCATTCAGGATAATTATCATTTCCATTGAGAACTACTCCCACAATAGATATAATTGAATGCATATCGTTATACCAACAACGTTCCACTTAATAACACTCAACGTTCACTCGAATATCAGAGTTTGACTGTAGCTATAGTTCTTTTGTTCCTCTATATGGTATAGATGAACGATGGAGATGAGTGGAGGAGATGAACAAAGGAGATGGGTGGAGGAGATGAACAAAGGAAGGCCATCAATGGTAAGCGATCAATGGTTATCGCAAGAAAAACAAGTTGGGGTGATAACCACGGATAAAGGTGGATTTTGGGTTACAAGTGGGATTTCGAGTGGATAAAAAATGGTAAGTGGTATGGAGAGGGGAGCACCCAATTCCACTAAGCAGTTGACACGTAGTGATTAGGGGAGAGAGAGAAACCACTTGTATTGGATAGGTAACTCTCATTCAACTAATGCACCCAAATTCACTATAAGCCATTGGATTTTGAGGTGATGATCAACGGTGGAGATTAAAAGGAACTTTTTGGGTGGGTAACCACCGTGCAAGTGGTCCTCTCCCCCGCAATCAATGTCAACCGTCGGATCTTAAGGTTGAAATCAATGGTGGAGAACGAGCCAGATAAAGTGAAACCTTAGGAACTGTGTCCAAGCGAGTTTAATGAAGGGTATGATCGCATCAAAAACATACAACATATTGATTGGGGCAAGAGATTTGTGATATGCGATTAAAAAGAAGACCCATTGATATTTATATATATGGGTTTATAATACTTGAGATCCAGCTCAAGGGAATACAACAAAGGATATATTTGAATACAAGAAAGGATATATGGTTCTTCAATGTGAAAGGGTATATATACCATACTTAGAACAGAAGGAAATCCAAGTCATTACAGCACCTTCGGCTTCAATAGCTAGCTCCAATGAAACGAACTTCAATGAATGTATTAAATGATAAATGATATTTTGCAGGGATTTGACAGAAATGTCATCCTACAAAATATGCAAAACAAAGTAAAAAAAGAATAGGAGTTACAAATTAAAAGGAAGCCAAAAAAAGGTGCCTGCTCTGATACCATGTCAGACCAGGAGGTAACTCCTCAAATCAAAACTCATATTAATTATTGAAGTTGTTCATTATTATATACAAGAGGTAGTGACTGTTCGGTTCATCTCCTGATGACTCTCTATCTTCTCTATTATTAAATTACATTTATTATAGTTTTACACCCATTCCCTCTGATTAGGTGTCAGCAGGCACGATTCTATGCACAAGAAGAAGAGCCCACAAAAGAAGCATGGGATGTCAGGGAAGCCACCAAAGGCTATGAAGGATATGGATATTGATTGAGTTGTTGAGAGGATGAGCAAAACTTTAAGTAGGGGGGTTATGATGAACCTCATCATTGGGTAACTATATAGACCTCAATTCACCTCTTAGCTTAGTTAAATAAACTCTTATCACAAATTATTACATGTTTTGATTATATTTTGTTTAATGAGATGATTCAAAGTGAGATATTATGCCTAGTGGACTAATGTGCATTAAATGTAGGTTTGTGAGAGAAAATAAGGGAATTTTGGCAATATTAAAGGCTAAAATTCAAATGGGACAAGGAAGAGATATTGTAGGAGGTAAATCCTCCTCATTTACTCCTCTCTCATTTGAGTATTCCTCCATCAATCACATTAGCTCAGAGTACAAGAAACCAAGTCATGAAGGTCAAAAGGCAGCCAAGAAAGTGATAGTCAAAGAGTTAGTTCATCTCGAGATTGGCATTTGAGCCTTCCTATATTTAAGGAAGTCATTGGAGACTTCAGTTGGATAAATAAAGAGGTCTAGATCCTCATTAGTGTTAGAATTTTTGTTGTAAAAACACTAGTTATTTTTGAGCTCCAGACTTGTGGAAGACATTACTATGTCATTTTATATTATGATAATGAGAATGAGCCTTTTCTTGATCCAGTGCTAATTTAACTCAGAGGGCTAAATATTTTGGGTTAGTGCCCAACCGTACCTATATGCTTAGATTAATTTCATAGATTCATGGTTCAATTGTCCTTAGAAGTATTTCATTGCAAGTAGTGTAGATTTGATTAGTTTATTTATTAGTTTGCTTCCATTTGTGCTTTACCTCAACAGTAGGTTAGAAGGGGTAAAGGGAGAATCTAAAACTTGTTAGTAGGCTTCTTGGCCTCACTTCTTCCTTTAGGGATCATGATGTGAGGAAAGGACTGCCATGCAACCCTAAAAAGACAAAATTTTCTCATAGAATTTAAAGTTTACTTTGGTTAAGCCACCGGTTGATTAGTTTGCAAGTCTAGGATTTAGCCATAATTTCTTCCATCTTAAGCCTTACAATAGATCTCATCAATCACTTCATCTTATTCTGCAAATTTTCCTCATGCATGAAGTAGACAACTAGCTCATTAAACTCTATGTTTCTAGCTTATTGAAAATCTTCTTGTTTACATGATTTTTGGGAAAATATCATTGTTTGATGCAATATAGGTGTTTCAGAAGTCGAGAGAGATCTAATAGCAAGAAAACTCCTTCCAACTTCATCCATCGATGATAATTCCTTACTTTCACTAAGATCCTCACTAATTTCATCATTCTTCAGGGAAACTTCTCCAAGCATGTTGAGCAAATCCAACCATCTCCCAACCTTGATTTTGAGTTCTAAGTGATACTAGGAATTTTCTCAATCCATTCTATCCACCAACGACCTTCCCTAAGCCTTCCACCACCTCCAACACCCATCGTTTTTCTCTCGGATATATCTTATAGAAATATAGGGAATCTTGTATATTTTTAGGTTATCTTGTAGGTTTTCTTGTAGTGACCTGTTTTGAGGCCGAATTGAGGGAAAACCTTCGGAAAGCCACACAAGGTCACCTAGAGTCTTCTAAACCTTCCAACCATCCACCAACACCCCTAAGCCACCTACCACAACACCAAAAGGGATTAGCTTTCACTTGTTTTTCCATAAAAAGATTAAAAGAAAAAAAATAGATTTGTTGTAGTTATTTACATGCACAGTAGTAGAATGTTGATGCTTTGAATTTACATGTTTAAGATAGTTGAATTTCATCCATGTTAATCTAGAATTCTTTCTGAAACATAGTCTCTTAGTAATTAGGTAGGAAATGGTGTGTTTTAGCATTGGATTTCAGTCTTTTTCCTTACTATAGTAAACAAGCTTTCTCTTAGAGTAGATTTATCTTTCCCTCATCAATAAGCAAGCTTCTTTTGAATCCATATAAGTCTGGCTTGAGAACCCTAGCGGTCTCTCGATAGCTGAACAGTGACAAAAGGTAGAACCACCACTTTTACTTGTGTATACAACGCTATCACCTCCAAGTTTGTACAAACCCTGGGCTGATAAAGTAAAGTTGGTAGCCCTAGGAGTTGCAGAATTCTTATTGTAATACTGGTGTTCATCAAATTCTGGGGAGTGAAAATTGAAGTATTTTCCCTACGACAATGACTAAGACTTTTTATTTAAGGTGAATAAATAAGTTGTAGGTTGAAATATATCACCTTGCCATTCCACAACACCAAGCTGACTCCTTTAAAACATACTTGATCTCACTCTGATTCTCAATTTGTTTCTCCTTTATTTGATCCAGAGAGACTGGTGAGAGAAGCCTCGTCTAGAAGGAGACTTGAAGCTTCTTCTTATTCTTCTGTACCATTATAGGCTAAAGATATTTCATCTTTTGATCCCTTTAGCTCTGTTCCATCCCAATTATATTTGGTTGATATAACACCTAGAGTCTTAGAACTATTATCTAAAGGAGTTGATCTGGAGTCAGCTCTCTTAGTCCAATCCTTGGAATCATATTAAATCCTTGAAATATTTTCAGATTAACCCAAGTCAAAAGAAGAACTAGATATACATTTATTGGAGCTAAAACCTATTGATTTTATCTCCCCCACTCATTATACATTTCCATCTACTTCTGCCCAACTCGAAGAAATTTTTTCTATATACTCAAATCCTTTGTTTGAAAACAAAGAACAAGTTGAAACATAAGTTCATAAGTTAGTTATTAAAACACATTTTAAAACTTTTAGGGATCCTCCACTTTCCCATACTCCTCCTCCTACTATTACACCTCCATCTTCACCCACAGCTTCACCATCTTCCTCCTCATCCTCCATTACATCATCTCCTATCTCTTCTACTGAATCATCATCATATTCATCTTCAAAATGTCCATTCAACCTATTATTCAATCTAGGTATACAGCCTTGCATCTTCCCAACCAACTCAAAAATTTTGTTGATGGGTATTTGGAACACCTACCAAGGTTTAATGGGGAAACTGGTTTGCCTGTAGAAGATCATCTAGTTAGATTTTGCTGATAATATGAACATAGAACATGGGGATGAATATATGCAATTATTTGTTCAATCTTGAGAGGGAAACGTTAGGATATGATTTAGACAACTGTGAGCTGATTCAATTCATTCTCGGAATGAATTAACTACCATATTCAAGAATCAATGGGGTGTTAAAAAGTAACTAGTTTACTATCTTATAGAATTTGAAGAGCTTAAAAGAAACCATGGTGAATCATTGGAAGATTTCATTAAATGATTCAATAAAATTTACCATAATATTCCTCCTAATTGTAAACCTCCAGTTACAACATCAAAAATTAGGTTTTTAAAAGCCTTTGATCATGAATTTGTAGCCATTATTTAGGAAAGGAAATACCCTACCTTACAGGACATGAAAATTAATGCTCGAGAAGATGAGGCTAAGAGGCTAGCTTCATCTAAACTCAAAGCCAAGGCTGAAAATGCTGAAAGAAAAATGGAAGATAAGGAAGAAGGCCCTTCCTCAAAAATAAAAAAAGATGATCAAAAGGTAGATAAGATTACATAATTAATTGTAAACCATTCTAATAGGATTTCTAAGATATAAACTCAGCCTATAGAGATACAACAAATTGCTACTAGACCTGAAACTCAATTTTGAAGAGTCCCTTAGACTCACATTTTGTAGAGACCGAATACTGATTAACAGATCCAACCCCCATTAATGATTGATGACCAACAAACAGAGGACATTCGACCTTTAATTTATGAAGATATAAATAATTTGGATCATTCATATGTACATAATTCTATCGTTTCTCACTCTTTAAATCAATATTCTCAAGATCAAGAAGACAATCACATTTCTAAATATCAGGCCTTTTCTAAATTTTTAATTACAAAATTCAACAGGAGATACAATCTAAGACCTAGGTTAGGGTCTGGTAGACCTGCAAAAAGTCCCACTATAAATGAACCTCAGATCAAATCTGTCGAAACCCAGACAACAATCATTCAACCATTGAATCAAACAACTGAAACAAGCCTAATTGGTAAATTTGTTTTGACAACTTTCAATGTTGAAAGAGAATTGGAAAGTGTTAAATATCGATTCCCCTATATGAATATCAAAGAATCCAGGGTATAAAAATAAATTTTTTAAATGGATTCAGTCATTTAGGGTTTGTATTGAAGGGGATGTCATAAGCCTACAAGACAAAAAAACCTATGTTGTCTTTGGTCGTAGTTCAAACATGATTGATGAGAATGTACCACATTTTTATGTGACTCTGAAGATTCATGATTTCTCGTTATATAACTGTATGTTAGATTCTAGGGCTTCTGATAATTTGATGCCAAAGGTAATCATGGATCGGCTGCAATTAGGAGTCACTAGAACTTATCATGATCTTTACACTTTTGACTCCAAGAACGTACCTTGTCTTGGACTTATTAAATATTTGGTGGTTACCTTAGCTCAGATCCCTGTCAAAAGTGTGGTTTTAGACATTGTAGTCACTGACATCCCTCCCAAATTTGGCGTGTTGTGCCAAATTAGGAGGAATCCTAAAAATGGACATGTCTTATGCCATTATTCCGGTATATGGGGGTGAGCATCTCAGATTATACAGAGAAGTTGGATTTATGAATATTGTTTGTAAATATGATTAAGATAGGAATCATCCTATTTATGAGGTTGAAAAAGACTTTGGGTGTTTTGAATTATTAGTTAATAATTGACAAAATACTTAGCTTACTATTGAAAACATTGTTAACAAGCCTAAAGCCACCAAAACTGATATTTGGAAATTGTACTTTGACCATTCTTGCTCAAAGGAAAGAGCAAGAGATGGAATTATATTAATTTCACCAGATAAATAAAATATTACCAAATCATATAAACTTGAATTTGATGTAACTAATAATGTAGGAGAGTATGAAGCCTTTCTGGTAGGATTGGAATTAGCAATAAGTCTTAGGTGCAGAATTTAAGTGTATACATTAATTCTGAACTTATTGTCAAACAAGTTAGGAATCAATGTCAAACTAAGCACCCCAAAATAAGAACTGATAGGAATGAGATTTTGGATTGAATTGAAATTTCTTTTTATCATTCAATATCACCACTATTCCTAGAGATCAAAACATTCATGCAGGTTCCTTGGTTGTTTCTTCTAGTTCTTTTAAAGCTCCTAATCAAATGCTTGTCTAGTATCAAATTCAAGTCAAGTATAGACCATTTATTCCTAGAAATCTTAAACACTGGAAAATCTTTAATGATGACGAGCAACTAAAATCCTCTTTGCAAGTCATTGATGAATTCTCAAACCTACAAGTTGAGGAAGAACAACTTGATAATATTGAAGTCTACAACAAAAATCAAACACTACAATTTGACTCTAAAATTGTTGATCATAGCATTATTCAATTATCTAACAATTTTATTGCAAAACGGTTAATCCCTCTTGAGAAGATCTTTGATCATAATTATGTACGCAAAAATCTGCCATCAAATTCAAATAAGGAATATATTGAAATTTATAACATTGGAAGTTCTGAAGAAAGCAGAAATGTTAAAATTTCTGCATCGTTGTCAATGGAATCCAAAGAAAAATATTTGCCCCTCCTTAAAGACTACAAAGATGTTTTTTCCTGGTCTTATAATGAATTAAAAACATATGATACATCTCTTATTAAACATAAAATTCCATTAAAACTAGAGACAAAACCTTTCAAAAAAAAATTGAGGAGAATTAATCCTGCCTTTCTTCCTACTATTGCAAAAGAACTTAAGAAGCTACTTGATGCTAAAATAATACTTCCAATGAGATATTATGATTGGGTAGCCAATCTAGTTCTAGTGAGAAAAAAGAATGGTGAAATTAGATTATGTGTGGATTTTAGGAATTTGAATAAACTTCTCTGACATATAATTATCAATTACCCAATATGGATTAATTACCTCAGAAATGTTAAGGAGCTAATAGAATTTCCATGTTAGATGATTTTTCTCAATATAATTAGATTATGGTTAGTCTAGAGGATAGAGAAAAGACTGCATTCAAAACACCTTCGGGCACATTTATGTATGCCTAGATTCCTTTTGGGTTAACTAATGTTGGAGCTACATTTCAACGAGCTATGGACTTAGCATTTGTGGGTAAGACCAACAAATTTTCTATTATTTACTTTGATGATTTCACTGTTTTTTCCAATTTTTACCAAAAGCATTTAAAGAATTCGAGAAAGGTTTTTGACAAGTGTAGAAAATTTGGGATTTATCTTAATCCCAAGAAGTCTTTGTTTGCACTCCAAGAAGGCAAAATTCTTAGCCACATCTTTCTAAAGAGGGAGTAGTCATTGACCCTAAAGGAGTCTCAACAATTTAGGCACCTATATTACCACGAAATAAGAAGGAGGTTGAAGCTTTCCTTGGGAAAATTAATTTTTTAAGAAGGTTTATCACTAATTATGATGAAATAGTTAAGGAAATAACTGATATGCTGAAAAAGAACCATGAAGTTAAATGGTCTATTCCTGCAAGGTATGCATTTGATCAAATTAGAAAGGCCATTATAGAAGCCCCCAGCTTAGCCAGTCCAGATTACTCTGAGGCTTTTAGTATATTTTCTTTTGCCTTTGAAATTAGATTAGTTGTCATTCTTTTGCAAAAGAATAAAGATGGAGATGACCAAACCATTGCCTTTTTTAGAAAATTTAGGAGAGATGTTGAGTTAAAGTATGACATTATTGAAAAACATGTGTATTCTTTAGTTCAAGCATTGAAATCCTTTAGAGTCTATCTCCTCCACTTTTCTATTATTCCCTATGTAACTAATAGTGTTGTCAAGACTATTTTAACTCCACCTGAAACTGATGGAAGGAGAGGGAGATGTATAAATAAGATTTTAGAGTATTATATCATCATCAAGACTACCGAGATGGTAAAATGTCAAGGCCTAACTAGGCTACTTGATGAGTCCAATTGTAAGATCTTAGAAATAACCTTTTTATTTGAAATCCTAGCATAAGAGAATCCACGAGAACATTCTACAACCCCACACAAGAGAATCCACAAGAGCCTTCTAACATCCCAACATAGGAGAATCCACAAGAACCTTCTGCATCAGATCAGCCAATTTTGATTCACATTGATGAAAAATTTGTATTATCCAATTGGTACTCTGATATTGTAAAATTTCTTTCAGAATTTGAATGACCACATGAATTTAACAAGAATCAATGTAAAACATTGAACTTCAAGACTGTAAAATGATTTATTGTTAATTCAAGTCTGTATTGGAAGGATCCTCTTAACAGAAAATGAGATAAAAGGGATCATTGATCAATTTCATGCAAGAAATTGTGGAGGGAACTATGCTTGGAGGGCTACATCATACACAATCTTAAGGGAAGGGTTTTATTGGCCTACTCTATTTGCACAAGTGGGAGCAAAGGTTAGAAGCTCTACATAGTGTCAAATATTTGTTGGAAAGCAGAGACTAGCACCTCTTCCATTGGTTCCAATACTAACACAAGAACCTTTCCTTCAACGAGGATTGGATTTCATTCGTGAAATTCATCCTCCATCAATAAGTTGGATGGATATTGATTGCTACATATTACTTTACCAAATGGGTAGAGGCCATTCCAGTTAGAAATGAAACTGACACTATTGTTATCAAATTTATTGAATAATGCATATTGTCTATATTTAGATGCCTCAGGAAAATAGTGAAAGACAATTCAGTAGCATTGAGAATTACTATGATGATTGATTTTTGTCAGAAATATAAAATCTTGTTGCATCATTCTACTCCATCCTATCCACAGTAAAATGGACTAGCAGAGTCCTTGAATAAAATTTTGGTTAAAGCTATAAAGAAAATGGAGGATCATAAAAGGAGTTGTGACATTCATCTCATTTATGCACTTTGGGCCAATATGATTTAACTAAAAATATCAATAGGTAAATCCCTTTTTCAGCTTGTTTATGGTAAAGAAACAATATTTCCCTAATCCAAGTCTAGGTGTAATGAAGGACCCTTCCAAGACCTTTTACTTTCGTGATGTGTTAAATTGCATTTTAAAAGAACATTAATGAATACATCTCATGTGGAGAAGAAGAGGAACATAACAATCATCAACACATGAAAACATAAGCGTTGATAACGAAGTTTGTCTAGGAGGGGGTACGTCTCCAGGCCCTAGTGTCAAGATGGTGTAGGCCATTGTATTAAGTGCTATCAATAATGATGATGTATACAAGAGATGATGTCGTGATCATACAAGGAAAATGCCCTCACGCAGGAGTGGCCTAAGAGATGCTCAACTACTAGAATTCTCAATCAAACTCCTATGATGAGCATCCCGCCAACATGGCATAAAATGGATCTCAATGTAAAATCACGCTTGACGATAACAAGAGTATCCCAACAACATAAAACATGGAATCTCAGAACTTAACATGATGAGTTATGACAACAAGTACATCATATAGAAGATTCCGCATCACATCAAGAGAGGAATCATGACAACATGTAATAAACAAGATCTTGCATCAACGTCAATCAAGGACCCGTGCAACATAATGCATAAAGAAGAAGTAGATGAAAACATCATATACCTCACAAACAAGGGCCATCTGAAAAAGTGGATGTCACACTGCTGAAGCGGTTTGGACCATCGATCTCAAGGCATCGATCGTATGAAGATGACTACTCGCACATGAAGGTGGACATCTGCACTGGCACTTAGAAAAGTGACTAGAAGAATAAATGAGGGAACAACAAATCCAAGTGTACCATCAAATTTGTGGCATCGAGTAGTGCTGAATCGACTGTCCAAAATCTCAATTCTGAGAAGTTGAGAATTATGGGCTCAAGGAATATTTTAGATTCCCCTGGGATTCCTCAAAGATTCTATTCCATGGATGGACTAGAATTTTGCAACTCAGATGGAAAATCTGATGTTGCTACTACGATTCTTATGGAAAATCATGAAAAACAGGTATAAACTTGACTATATTCAGACATGGAAAAATTTACCTCCTTGGCAAAATATCAAGGCTCATGGTTCTGCTCCCTATTTTTTGCTAAAATCATGGTTCCACGTGCATTTTGAAAATGGCTGAAAAATGTAGAACTCTGATGGAGAAACAGATAGTTCACTATGCTCGTGGTGACGAGAGGTGTTGAATCCATAAAAAATTTGTCAATTTTTGACAAAGTGAAAAATTTTCCCTCCTGCAAAATTCATGGTTCCCACATTAAAAAATTAATTACTCATCTCGAAATCCATGCCCTGGCTTCTGCCTAGAAATCCATGCCTTGCAATCTCTCTCTTCTATCTCGAACTGCGTGCACTTCTAAAAATACTGAGTTTATATAAAAATTTGAGGGCAGATTTACTAAGGTGATTCGGATGGTGTAGTGGTTAAATACGTTGGTTAACAGGGAGGATGTCGGGCAGTCAGACCCTGCCTCCTCCTTTTTATGCACCGAAGTCATTTTAAAACCCCTATGTATAATTCAATTTTGGGGTTTTAACGTTGAATTATACATAGGGGTTTGGTTCCTCTGCAATTAACGTTGGTTATATCACTTGCATTATATTTGGGCACATATGGTTTAAACATGATAGAGGAGGGCTCGATGAGGGTAATGCCCGCCAACCCCTAATATATATACTTATATATATATATTATATATATTATTATATAATATATATATATATATATATATATGTATATATATATATATATATATATATATATCTATATGTGTGTGTGTGTGTATGTAATGAATTTGTTAAAGGGGATTCCACGAGTGTTGGGGGTAATGGCTTGCCTGCCCCTTATATTTTTAATATTAATTTTGTTATGAGGTTTTGGGGATGTGGGAGTGGTGGCCCGCCACCTCATAATTTTTTTTTTTTTTTTATTATAAAGTAAGGTTGATTTTAAAATTTTAAGAAAATAATGGTCATTGGGAAAATAAATGAGGCAACAAATTCAATCGATTTCGGGAGCTAGGTTTATGCCTTAGGGTCAATCAAAATGTAGGACACTTAAACCTAGCCCCTAGACTAACTTTGACCAAAACTTTTACTGACACGTTCTCCCTCATACGAGCTCAGTTTGACGAACCGTTCACACCTCTGTGATTAGGATGACGTGATCTATGGTCTAGTCCTAGGTCAAAGTCATTCTAATCAGTTTCATTTTTGAGCATTCATATGCCTTCTTTGTCCTGTGTGTCTCTCTGGAGCCACCTAGATCAATCCTCCCTAATAAGGAGCTTTTGGTCCTCCAAAAGCATGGAAAATAATTTGCAACTTTCTTTGCATCCTACTTGCATCATAAGCATGCTAAAAATGTCTTGCTTCCATCTCCTTCACCTTTTTTCTTTAGAGGCTTAAGCGACGAGCCGACACCTACTACCTTTGCAACCTATAGTACATTGTTTGAAAATTACATGCTTAAATGACATGACCAACTAATGACCCAAATGTCCCATACTTGCCATGAGTTTATAACACATACTCGGTCGTCAAGTTTACAATAAGATGGATGTGATACCCTAGCTATGACAACAAGGCCAAACTATCATGGTTTCTTCAACAAGTGATGGAAATCACATCATCATTGCAACACATGATTTACAAAGATAAGGCCAAACACTGTTGTTTTGACAATTGATGGAAACATAACATCACTTTCAGAGAGTAAAATACGACTCAAAACATGACTAGACATCATTGTTGCTGAATAATTGATGGAAAACACATCATCACTTTTACACTTTAAAATGCAACACATGATTACAAAAGAATGACCATGAAATGAAAACATGTCTAGAGACCATTTTTCACTTGTCAATGTGAATGGGTCACCTCCTTGAGGTGATCTTCCCTATCGAATAACTGCTCTTCTTGGTTCATGCACCGACGCTTTATCTTTAAGGCACTGCTCTGGATGGATCCTCCAAAAGGTGGCTCTTTAATGGCCATTTATGTCACAATGACTGTAGTAGGTTTTCTTCCTCCATATCTGCTTAACCTACTATTGTGAAGGTTTTGATGCCTCATCTTTTTGAGTGCGGCCATCCTTTTCCAACACTTAGAAAAGGTATGGTTATGGAATCCACAAAAGGTACATGTTTTTTGATTCCATGTTTTATGTTCATCATTAACAACAAGATTGTAACCGAAATGAACATTCGAAGATTGAAAGTGGTTATACCTTCGTTTGTTGTTTTTGATGTCAATATGATGATGAGAGCTTTCCTCAGCTCTCTCCCTGCAATGGGCACTACCATGGGATGATGGGGATGTGTTCCCATAATTTTCTTTCCTTGACGATTTCAATGATGTCTTGGATGACTCTGACACCTTTGATAACTATTCTTTAGTGTATCTCGAGCCTGCAAATCGATGTTCATGGACAACCTCTAAAGGTTGAGTCATGTCTTGGTTATTAACACCAAGTCATTCTTTCTCCTTGTGCCTCATCCTTGTAAGGAGCCTCATGTTTGTCCTTGTAATTGGGATCTCCAAATATCCAACAAACATCATACTATGTGAAGATGAAACCGAAAGGAAATCAACATATTTTACCTCCTCTTCCAATTTGGGAAGGCTTGATGAGGGTTTCTCATCATCTGTTGTTGGTGGTTCACTCACTGTCTCAACGCATTCCCCAACTTCTTTCCTGACATATCCAAGTCCTGCCTGACGGGTTAATTCATCTAATTTGATGGGATTGATGATGCCTTGACCATTAACACCAAATCCTTTTCCTTCATACCCCATTCTCTTCAACAGTTTGGAGCCAATTCTCATGGTATGATTTCCAAAAATAGTGAAATCATCATCAGGAAACATACATGAAGATTGAGAACTACTTTTTATCTCACATGGGTCTCGTTGTAGCTTTTCCAAACCCTCGTTCTCTGCTTGCAGCTATCGTATAAAACTTTGTTTCTCCTCTCTCTTCATGTAGATGCATCTTCAATTCATTATTCACTATTTGAAGATTATGTTTGTTTTGCTTCAGTTCATCCATGGCCTCTTCTGTGGCTTGTAACTGACGTTGCAATCACTCCTTTTATTTTGTCTCTTTCTATAGAGTTTCATAAATAATTTCCACTCTCTTGGAAATGTTGATCATGGTCTCGTACATCACTCTTTCATCCTCTGTCGTTGCTCACACTGAAATTCACATCAATGCAAAGACTGCTCTGATGCCACTTGATCTAGGTCCAAGTGTAACGAAGGACCCTTCTAAGAACTTTTACTTTCGTGATGTGTTAAATTTCATTTTAAAATAACATTAATGAACACATTTGCATGTGGAAAAGAAGAGGAACATAACAATCATTAGCACATGAAAGCATAAGCGTTGATAATGGAGTTCGTCTAGGAGGGACTACGTCTTTGGGCCTCGGTGTTAAGATGGTGTAGGTCACTACATTAAGTGCTGTCAATAATGGTGATGTACACAAGAGATGATGTCGTCATCATACAAGGAAAACACACTCACATAGGAGTGGCTCAAAGAGATGTTCCACTACTGGAATTCTCAATCAAACTCTTATCAGTATGACACAGAAACATGCATGATGAGCATCCCACCAACATGGCATAAAAGGGATCTCAATGCAAAATCATGCATGACACCAACAAGAGTATCCCAACAACATACAACAAGGGATCTCAAAACATAACATGATGAGTTATGACAATGAGTACATGACATAGAAGATTCTACATCACATCAAGCAAGGAATCATGACAACATGTAATAAACCAGATCCTGTATCAACATCAAACAAGGATCTGTGCAACATAATGCATAAATAAAAAGTATATGAACACATCATATGCCTCACAACCAAGGGCCATCTGAAGAAGTGGATGTCACACTACTGAAGCATTTCAGACCACTGATCTCAAGGCATCAATTGTATGAAGATGACTGCTCACACATGAAGGTGGACATTTGCACTAGAACTTAGAAAAGTGACTAGAAGAAGAAATGAGAGAGTGAAAAATCTAAGTGTACCATCAGATTTTGGTATTGAGCAGTGTTGAATTGACTATTCAAAATCCAAATTCTGAGAAGTTGAGAATTCTAGGCTCAAGGAATCTTTTAGATTCCCCCAAGATTCCTCAAAGTTTTTGTTCCATGGATGTACTGGAAATATGCAAGTCATATGGTGAATCTAATCTTGTCATTGCGATCCCTACAGAAAACCATGAAAAACAAGTATAAACTTGACTATATTCCGACATGGAAAAGTTTTACCTCCTTGGTAAAATATCAAGGCTCATGGTTCCACGTGCATTCTGAAAATGGCCAAAAAATGCAGAACTCTAATTGAGAAATGGATAGCACCACTGCGCTCATGGCGACGAGAGGTGTAGAATCCATATAAAATTTTTCAATTTCTAACAATGTGAAAATATTTCCCTCCTGCAAAATTCATGGTTCTTGCATTAAAAAATTAATTACTCGTCTTGAAATCCATGCCTTGCCTTTTGCCTCAAAATTCATGCCCTACATTCTCTTGACTCTATCTCGAACCACTTGCATTGGTAAAAATACTGAGTTTATATAAAAATTTGAAGGCAGATTTACCAAGGTGATTTGGTTGGTGTATTGGTTAAATAAGCTGGTTAATAGGGAGGAGTTTAGGTGGTCAAACCTTGCCTCCTCCTTTCTACGCACCAAATTCATTTAAAAACCCCAAAACTGAATTATACATGGGGGGCTGGGTTTGCATTGGGCGGCCCGCCCCCATACCCTCCTTCGTAATTAACGTTGGTTTTATTGCTTGCATTATATTTGGGCACATATGGTTTTAAATGCGATGGAGGAGGGCTCAGTGGGGGTAATGGCCACCGACCCTTATATATATATATATATATATATATATATATATATATATTATATATATATATAATATATTGATTTTGGTAATGGGGCGATTCCAGGGGCAGCGAGGTTAATGGTCGCCTGCCCCTTATATTTTTTAATATTAATTTTGTTATGAGAGTTTGGGGAGGCGGGGGTGGTGGCCCACCACCTCATAATTTTTTTTTGATTTTATTATAAGGTAGGGTTGATTTTAAAATTTTAAGAAAATAAAGGTCATTGGGAAAATTAATGAGGCAACAAATTCGACCAATTTCGAGAGCTCGGTTTATGCCTTGGGTTCAGTCAAATTGTAGGGCACTTAAACCTAGCCCACAAACCAACTTTGATTGGCCCATTCTACCTCATATGAGCTCGGTTTGACGAACCGTTCACACCTTGATGTTTAGGATGACGACCACTTTGATTTTCAAGTGTTCATAAGTGCTCTTTGTCTTGTGTGTCTCTCTGGAGCCACCTAGATCATTCTGACACATTTAGCTTTTCCTGTCATGAAGTTTTTACAAGATTCAAATGAAGAGCCTGATGATTTTTATCGAAGAATAAATCGAATCATAGAAATAAATGAGGATAGAGATGAAGTTCATTACAAGCTTAAGAAACATCAGAGTAAAATGAAAAACTTGTTTGATAGGAAAGCTAGGGAAAGATATTTTAGTGAAGGTGATTTGGTACTAAGATGAGATGCTAGAAGAGAAGACAAAGGAAAACATGATAAGCTTGAAAACCTCTCGATGGGCCCTTTTAGCATTACTAAGGTTAATAACACTTTCATCCTGCAAAATTTGGAGAGACAATATTCCTCATTACCTGTTAATGGGAAATACTTAAAGCACTACATTCAGTATTGAGAGGTTTCCCATCATTCATCATTGTATAATACCAGAGATTTTATTTTACATGTAGTGTGTATTTGTTTCAACGGAGAACCCATTAGCTCGAGGAGAAGCCACATGGATCTACAAGTTCTCTGCAACTTGCAAGAGGAAGCAGTCCCCAGTTGGAGTCAATACCATAACATGATTTATTTTTGATAAGTTAGTTTTTATTTATAAAAGAGGGTATGAAAAAGTTAATAATAATAATGGAAATATGAAAAAATAGAAAACAAAAAAAGAGATTAAATAAAACCCCATTAAAAGAAAATCAAAATTTGTATAAGTGTGCCTGTTTAAATGCCACTTTATAGAAATAAATTGCATTGTAATAAATGAAGGTTTTGTGTTTATCTTGTTTACATGCCACAACCTTTTCTTCTGATTTGAATCATAAAGTTTAATCTTGAACAAACCATTTAAATTTATGTTTTAGATTAGAGAATAAGTTCGCAAAATTGTTTAATCTTGGTCGAACACTAGAAGATAAGATAGAAAAGAATAAATTAATGGGCTAATATGCTCAAATCTTGGCCAAAGTTGTATTAGATTAGAAGTACAAGTGAATTAGGAAAATAATGGATGCTAGTATAAAAGTGCCAAAGTTAGATTAAGTTTTAATTAGGACTTAATTAACTCTAAAAATGATGATTAATTTTTTGTAAATAAACATTGGAATGATTTTTATTCAAATTCATAAAATTTGACAAAAGCGATTTTTTTGTGAAGTTCTAAAGGTCTAACACAAATCGATGGTGATTCGCTTCCTCACCTAGATCAATGGTAGGGAAGCCATTTTTCACCCCATCACTGTGATATATGATAAGGACAGGAGGGGGAGAGGGACGTTGTGAAAAGAAGTTTTATCCACGTGGGCCATTCACTATGCGTCAAATCCTCCATGGTTTGTACTCCCCTCAATCATTACCACTTACCACCACCACCCCCTCTGAAATATGCCTATCTGTTTTCTCATGCCTCCTGATACCGCGTCAATGGTAATATCTTTGTGTGCCTTCTTCTTCCATGTATTGCATGCCTCTCATCCCTATCCATTTTCGTTGATCCATTATCTACTATCGGTTTCATCCCATTATTGTTCTTCTCCCTCTGCATTAGATGTCCATTTTCCTAATCAGTAATGGAATTCTTGTAACGTTAAACTTATCCTGATTATAGTTAATCCCCTCGCCCCATTACACCATTTTCCCTAAATTTCTCTTTTCATTGTTTGATTGAGTTCACTATTCCCGCTTTACATTCTACACCATTGTCGAGCTTACAACTAGTGTGCATCACCTTAAGGCATTTGTGCTCCTATTTTTTGTTATGCTTCATTACAATTTTGTAATCATGACTCTTAAAAGAAAAGATCAACCATCTTCCAGTTCTTCTTCATTATAGGAAAACCCAAAAGCCCCTGATGCCTTAGATCTTGATCACATTCCATTGGTTGACCAATTTTTCAAAATCACAGACACAGAGTGTGAATTCGGCATGTTTGAATTACACAATTGGCTAAACATATCTATATTTACTCTAAAGACAATAAATCTATGGGAATCCCTTCTGCCCATGTACATGTTTCCTAAAACCCATTCTTTTCATGATCTAGTCATATGGTGCCAAGCTAAGTATAACCCTTTGCATAGAACCATGGCAACTCATAATGGAAACATTTTGATATGTATCACCCCATAAATTATCAACAATATGCTTATGATACTTGAAAATGATTCCCTTAGCTTTTTCTCCACTGCAATATTAATGGACCTATATCATAAGCTCACCTTCCCTCAAAGAACTCAGATTTTCGAGATATTTTTCCTAGAAGACGCTGAACTCCCTAAAAAAATCCTCCTTATCTAGCATCAATACTCCCTGAGAGAGATAAACACATAATTTCCCTAGTTTCTTGCTTGTTAGGCTACCAAACAGATCAATGGGTAGATGAATGTATTCTAGGTTATCTGTCCATTTTCTCTAAAGAAAACAAACCCGCCTTCATGTATAATTACAGTCAATTCTTGGCTGAAGCTATGCATGAGCAATTGGTGTATTACTACGAAGGGAGTGTTTAAATGCTCCTCTTTTCTAGTACATATGATTATTTTTTAGCAGGGATATTGTTATATACAAGAAGGATGATCAATAAGTGAATCAAGAAGTCATGCAATGGACCTCATTGATTAGGAAGAACTCAACTAAGTTCAAATTTTCAAACTTCATTGATTGTTTCATTCACCCTATTGCATAGCTTCTCAATAGCTAGAGTGGACCAAGGACCAGTCTCTAAATCAAAATGATCCTGCATCTCATTGATCAAGCTACAAGAGGAGATTGGTATATTTACTAGAACTATACAAAGGTTAGAGTATATGGCTATGAATTGGCTCCATAAAAATTGCTGAAATATGTTCCAATGAGAATTTTCTCTCTGGAATATATTAGGCAAATGATTAATGTGGATGAACTTCATTTTATTTCAGGGAAGAGGAAATATCAGTTTAAGATAAAGTCATAGGTAGGATTATTCATTTGTAATACTAGATCAACAGGTTTATAAGCGGATGTAATCCTCAAACAGTTGCCTTTCGAGCCAATATTCACCTAGTCTTATGACCCATTCAGTATTATTTCAAACTTAAGGGTGAAACTCAAAACCACACCTTACAATCCTGCACCAAGACTAGATAGTCAAAAGTATAGAAATCAAGAATAGTGGGAGGAGAATACACTTCAAGAAGAAAAATAACATATTTTACCTCCTTCTACTCTTCAAACTCCTACTTCTCAAAATAAGTAGGACAAGAGGCCCACAGAAGGATCCTCATCAGCAACAGTTGGAGAAAAGGAATTCATTCATTATTAGAAGAAATCAAGGATTGAATCCAAAGGCACTACTACTACTCAAGGTGAGAACAACACTATAATCATCAATTTGGGTGATTCACAGGTTTCTATAGGGATATAATAGGTTTTAATTACTACTCCATCTTATTCTTTAGCTTCACAGAATTTGTTAGAAATCACCCAATTTGCAGGATCAAGTGAAATATAGGAGCCAAAAATATTCACTAATTTCCTTGAAATTAGGCATAAGAATGAAGCTTTAAAGGAAAATTTTTATGCACATGTTTGGAAGGAGACATCTACTTCACAACACAAGTTGTTGACAACTTTTGATGGTCAAAAGTCTAGAATGAAAATGGCATTTCTACAGGCTCAAGTGCCTTTTCCCAAGGCTTCTTCTAATTACAAGAAGAATGTATTTTCTTTTGATGCTAATCAGATACACCCAATTGATCAAATGGACATGCATAGGAAGTCTAGTGAGATGCTTTTCTCTACCATGACCAATACTGCTATGGCATTGTCAAAACTCATAACTTCTCTATCAAACGTGCAGTCACAATTGAATATTGAAAATATATCATCTTTAGAAAATGATAATAGGGTCAAGTCATTAGAAGACTTAGTGATTAAAATTGGATATGACCCTACAGATGTTAAAGTTGTAGAAGATATTATCAAAAAGAAAAACAAAGATATTACAAAATTGAGGAAGCAACTCAAATTTCCTTCTAGAGAGGACCCTCAGATCAAGGAGATAGTGGAAAGTGAACAACACAAGGAAGAAATGTTAGTGTTGATCATTGAGCAGAATATACAGAAGAAGACCATGGAAGATAAAATTGAGAAATTTCTTAAGGAAAAAGAGAAATCTACTTAGTTAGCTATAGCTCCCATTACAACTATTTTGATTACAGTGTCTAGGACAACATGTGGGTCGACATCAACCACAGTAGAATCTACATCAAAAATAGAAGATTTGAGAAAAGCCTTACATGAGATGACTCACCAAAAACAACAAAATGAAGGGCTTCACAAGAAATTTAAGAAGGTTTAGAAGATAAAAAATGACACTTTGTATGTTGAAGAAATGCAGAAGACCCACAGGTTGACCAGAAGGATAGAAGAGTTGCAAAGTGAGCCATTAATGGATCAAACCTTTGCCCAAGTTGAGGAAGACATTTGGGCAGATATTAGTCAGGTCATAACTCAAGTATGGTCCTCCATACATATAATTTTTGAGAAAGAGGAACTTATAAAAAAATGTCAGAGATCCATTGCATAAGTTAAAGAACTTCTTAAGGACAAAATAAATGAATCTACAGGCATGATCAAAGTTCTTAATTCAAAAACCAGGGCCGAGTTGGAGTAGATTTAGATTCTGGAAAGAACATAAACAATTTTGGAGATCAAGAAGGCTTTACAGAAAAATAACTTTATGACTCAGTTAGAAACTAAGTAAAAAACCTTGAAGACTTCTATTCAAAGGTTTTATTTTAAGTTTAATTTACCCATTCAGAGAGGATTGCCAGGATTAGTGGCCCCAAATGACAGGTTTACTAGTTTGGAGGAATACTGCTAAAACATTTATACGATTGAAACTGATAAAGCAAGTTTTGCAGGTATAAAGGGTCATATTACAAGAAAACAGATGTTAGAGTCTTTAGATTTTGACTTAACAATTAAGAACAATATTAAACACATTTTTTTAAGTAATCCCACTTTTGAAAAATACAACGAGGTTGATGAAGTTTATAGGAAATTTGTAAATATTTCCATATGAAGTGAAGACAAATGGGATCACTTGTGTGAAGTTATCGAGTAACTTTCATCAATAACTGTCAGTCAGTTGGGCAACACTTTTTGGGGACCACATCATCAATAGATTCCTAAAGGATAGTGTCAACACTGAGCAATTTTAAAATTCCTATAATTTTATACTATTTTTGTATTTTTGTTTGAAAAATATGTAGAAGAACTTTTATTTTGTATAAATAACTCCTCCTTTGAGTTATTAAGGGTTGAACCCTTGGACAAGCTTTGAGAGAAAATTGCAACTGAGTTGGAGATTTACTTCAACTTAATGAAAGGATTCTGAATTTGGCTTCTATACTTTGTCTCCTAGTAAGTTTTTCTTATGTGCTTATTTCATTATGTCTTTCTTCATGTATTTAAGCCTTTATGCAGAGATCTAGGTAAGATCACAATGGGTATCATTCAATTTTAATTCCCTTGTGAAGTTATAAACAATACTTAGGGACTAGTTTATAAGGCTATCTATTATTATAAACTCCTCTATATCAATTAATTGTCACACCCATCTGCATTAGATTGAATATATTTTCATCTACAAGAAACATTGTTTACCTGTATTCTTTTCTTATAACCAGTCAAATATTATGTTTGAATATTTAGCAAGTTATATTTCATCAAGACTCTACTATTCACCCTTTTAATCCATTAAGTATTTTAGACAAACAATAGCCCTTTCATCCAACTTAGAAACTATCAAGGCTTAAGCACTTGTCTTCAAATTGTTCATAACATTGGTCATCCAAAAAATTTCAAAAAAAACAAAACATTTTAATTGCTCTGGCATGATTAACTGACCTCGAGTCATCTCAAAGGACAACATGTATCAGATCCATTTTGGTTTCAATGGGATGCCTTTATTGCTGAGGGGTTTTTTCTCAAGCCTGTGTAGGTCCTATTCAGTGGGAGATATGCGGGATATATTCTTGTGGTGAAAGAAGATGGAAAGTGGTGGAAAGATAGAGATCGAGAAATTTAATGGTTAGAGTTTTGAGTTGTCGAAACTCAATATGGAGGATCTGTCGGTGGATAAATATTAGTGGATTGTTGTAGATCTGAGTACTAAACAAATAGTAATGTCAGCTGAAGACCTAGTGAAGTTGGATCAGAAAGAAAAAAGCATAATACGATTGTGTGTCTTAGATGCAATATTGTTGAATGTATCAGGGAAAACTTCGGTGAGGGCTTTGTGGGACAGGTTAGGGAATTTGTACCAATCTATGTCTTTGGTGAATAAACTATTCCTACGGAGAAAGCCATATAACCTGAGGATGAAATATCAAGACTCAGTGGCAGAGCATATGAATGCATTTAATACTGTAGTGAGTCAATTATTATCTATTGATATTAAAATTTTAGTTGAAGATAAGTGCATTAGTATGTCATGTTCTCTACCAGATTCGTGGGATAGTTTGGTTGTTGCAATAGGTACAAACACAAATTTATTGTAGTTTGATGAAATAGTCTCATCGTTGCTGTCAGAGGAGATGAGATGGAAAAATAAGGACGGTTATAATGGTGATGCCTTGTTTGTATGAGGACTGTCCTAGAACAAAAACAAAAATAAGTCCTCAAGCGAGATATCTAAATCTAAAAGGAGATCTAAATCTCTATGAAAATGTGTAAAGGTGTGATGGAAATGCGGAAAGGAAGGGCACTACAAAAGGGACTGTAAACCTAAATCTCTTGAGAAAGGAAATGGATTTGATGATGCTCCTTATACATAATTGAAAGCCACCTCAAATGAAGGTGGGGATGTGTACTGTGCTTCTTCTTCAAGTACACATTTATATCATGAGGCATGGTTGATTAACTCAGGTGCATCCTTTCACTTCACTCCCCATAAAGGGTGGTTATGTGAGTATGAGGAATATGATGGTGGTGATGTCTTCTTAGGGGATGATAGGAAGGCTAGAATCGTTGGTCATGGAAAATTCAAGTTGAATTTGAAAGGTGGAAGGATTAGAAAACATCTGGGTGTTCTGCATGTTCCCGCATTGGCTAGAAATCTAATTTATGTAAGCAAGATGGATGATGTAGTTGTAAAAATATTTTTCGAGAAATATGCCTACAAGATGGTTTGAGGAGCACTGGTATTGATGTGAGGAGTTTAGATTGGAACTTTGTACAAGCTTAAAGGTAGCATTGTTATCAATGGGTGCAATGGTTTTGTGGCTCTTGAAAGTGGAGCAAAAAATATAGTGGTCTATGGAGAAGAGAACATGCTATGGCATCAAAGGATTGGAGACATTGGAGAGAAGGGCCTTCCAATACTTCATGGTAAAGGTATGATAAAAGGTATGTCTAATATCTCTCTGGATTTTGATTTATGTGAAAATTGTGTATATGGGAACCAAAATCGGGTGAGTTCCCCTTTGGTGGTAAGAGGGTGAAACATATATTAGAGATTGTGCACAATGATGTGTTTAGACCTGTGAAGGTTCCATCACTAGGTAATCCTACATAATATGTATCATTTATATATGGCTTCTCAAGGAATACATGGATATATTTCCTCAC
Organism: Pinus taeda; assembly: GCA_000404065.3. Lineage (NCBI taxonomy): Eukaryota > Viridiplantae > Streptophyta > Pinopsida > Pinales > Pinaceae > Pinus > Pinus taeda. The sequence continues at coordinate 34,793 of APFE030242863.1, forward strand.
GAATAAATTTGAAGTCTTTGACAAGTTTAAAGAATTTAAGGCTCTGATGGAAAACCAGACAAAGAAGAAGATAAAGGTGTTGATGACAAATAACGGTGGAGAGTTTTGTAAGAACGAATTTGAATAAATCTATAAGAAGTGTGGTATAACATGATAGAAGAATACTACATACACACCTAATAAAAATGGAGTTGCAGAAATAATGAACAAGACATTGATGGAAAGGGAAAGAAGCATGCTTAGTGGTGCTGGTTTAGGACATGAATTCTGGCCAGAGGCGATGGAGACTACATGTTACTTGGTCAACAAATTACCTTCACCAGTGTTAGAGGATAAGACTCGACAAGAGGTATGGATTGGTAATAAACCCTCTCTTTCACATCCAAGGGTATTTTGATGTGATGCATATGTACATGTTCCAAAGGAGAAAAGAACAAAGTTGTATAGTAAATATGAAAAGTGCATCTTTATTGGATATAACGATGGTTTAGAAGGTTATAATATTTGGAACCTAGAAGCAAGGATGGTTGTGCACATCCGAGATGTGGTGTTTAGACAGGTGAAAGATGTTATGAAACATGAATTTCTACCAAAGGAACCTAAGAAGACATAGTTTGATCTAAAGGAGGAAGAATTAGACTCTACAACATAAGAGGAATCAAAAGCAAAAGAGCCACAAACTCCGATTGTGAGAAGATTAGTTCAAGAAAGAAGGCAACTAGAAAAGTATAGTCAATCTTCTTTCTGTTAAAATTTTGCTTCATCTATTACTCATGATGATCCCAGAATTGTGAAGGAAGCAGTAGATTCTGAGGATGGGAAACTCTGGAAAGAGGACACAGTGGATGAAATGGCATCTTTGCATGAATATGAGGCTTGGGATCTAGCGGAGTTGTTGGATGGAAGGAAACCCATTGCCAACAAATGGGTGTTTAAGAATAAGATGAATGCATAAGGAAATATGGAGAAATACAAAGCTTGGTTGGTATAAAAAGGTTATTCTGAGGTGTAGGTAATTGATTTTGGTGTTATTTTTTCTCTTGTTGCCAAGGTATCTTCTATTAGATTACTTTTATCTGTTGTTGTTGCTTTTGATTTTGAGGTGGAACAGATGGATGAAAAAATAAAATTTCTTCATATGGATCTAGAAGAAGAGATCTACATGAAGAAACTTGAAGGCTTTGCGGTCAAGGGTAAAAAAGAACTGGTATGCAAGTTAAAGAAGTCTTTGTATGGATTAAAACAATCACCAAGGATGTGGTATCAAAAATTTTATACATTTATACTGGGACTTGGCTTCACTAGAATCAAAGAAAATCACTTTGTATATTTTAAATTAATTGGTGACCATGTTATTTACCTGGTCTTGTATGTGGATGATATGTTGTTGGTTGGAAATGACAAAAAAATTATCCAGGATTTGAAGACCCAATTGTCCTCCAAATTCGACATGAAAGATCTTGGTGCTACAAAATATATTTTGGACATGGAAATTAAATGAGATCAAGTAAAGAGGAAGTCATGGTTAAACCAAAGGAAGTATGTTGAGACAATACTGCAGAGGTTTAATATGCATGATAGTAAATTGGTGAAGGTTCTTATTCCTATGGGTGTAATTTTATCTACTGAATAGTGTCCCAAGGCACAAGAAGAGGAAGATGGAATGTCTGGTGTTCCATATGAAAGTGCAGTCGGTACCCTCATGCATGAATGGTATGTAATAAACCAGACATTACACATGCAGTGGGAGTATTGAGCAGGTTTATGTCAAAACTAGGGAAGGAGCATTAGAAAACAAGGAAGTGAGTTTTTAGGTATTTTTGTGCCACGAGTGATTATGGTTTGTGCTACCAAGGAACACTAGGATTGGATAGAGTTTTGGACATCCATGCCTTTTTTGATCCAGACTAGGTTGGAGATCTAGATCAAAGAAGATCTATAAGTGGGTATCTGCTTAAACTATTTCGAGGTACACTGAGTTCGATGAGTAAGAGGTAGTCTGTAGTGGAACTTTCAACCACAGAGGTAGAATACATGACATCCACTCATGCGAGCAAGTAATTTGGTTGTAGAGATTGTGTTCAGGTATGGGGTTAGTAAAAGAGGCTATAAGGATAGACTATGATAGCCAAAGTGAATTTTTTTTGGTGAAGAACACTTCCAATCATTCAAAGAAAAAGAAAATTGATGTTCAATATCACTTTCTGAGGGAAATGGTTGAGGATTAAAAGGTGTTGCTCATACATATGGAAACTTTGAAGAATATTGCAGTTGCATTGACAAAGTTTATGAGAATTGAGAATTTAAATTGGTGTAAAGAAACAATGGGCATTGCCAGGCTGGATTAATGACTAAGATCTCGTGTGGCCCATTATGGAAATAAAACAAAAAGTGGGAGAATGTTGGGTTGTGTTATATTCTTTCCATGACTACCCCACGCTCTGGGGGATGGAAGCATCTCTTGTATGCTGTGTTGGGCATTGCCAGGGGGTTACAATGGGGGTGGCTACCCCACTGCATGGGATCTGGGGTACCACCCTGGGAATTTTGTTTTTTAGACTCTATATTAGGTGCGCAGACCTACCTATGGTTTTGTGCATGTATTTCACACATGGTTTGGGCACGACGGTTTTCAATCCATGTTATTTTCTAGACCTTATCGAGGGAACTATGATTATGTTCTAATCCAGGGTTAATGGATTGGGGTTTATGGATACTTTGACATGTATATATATATGTATTGTAACATTGAAAGGAACATAATGAAAAATTAATCTGGTAGTCTTGATTTTGGGATCTAGGGGAAAATATATGTATATATCCGTGTTATGTTTTACGTTCTTTCCATTGTTTATTTTATGTTTTTAGATTTTGTATGAAGGTAATTTATGTACAGGTTTAAAGCATAGAAAGAGGAAGATAATCAATGGCACCTAACACAAATGTATCCAAGGAAATCCATAGCTTAAAACACCTACTATCTATATTGCATTAATTAGAAATCCAAGATGAGAATACAATTCATGTTCTCACAAGAAAAATTCATGCATGAGTATAATCAACTCTCAGCTCACAAGCTAGCTCAAGCCAAACTCTTAGCCTATTCAGTAGCTCTCCAAGCCCTTATTTCCTTGCACAATTCCTAAGATGAATAACCTGTATTTAAAGGGAATCCCTGCTTCCAAAATTACACAATCCAAACATAGTTCCTTCTCTGATTGCATGCATGATATTTACATCTTAGTAAATCATACAACTGAGAGTAATTTCCCTGCACTCTAGTCTCAACTAGATCTTTCTCTTAACTGACATGCATGAGTTTCTCATGAGGGAATATTCAGTTAACTGGAGTAACACCTGTACATGCACCAGTGCACCAACTGATTGTTAGTCCTCTGTTAGTTCCACAAATAGTTAGAACTAATTTAACTGACCATAACTCAATGAAATGAGTTATCTAATTACAAATCAATTTAAAATCATACTAGAACCCTAAGATTTAGGGAGAATACTTACATGACTTCCAACAGGTTTCCAACTTGAAATTCCTATGCTAATTAAGTTGATTAAACTTAATTAACTTTTTACAAGTTGCTATGAGAAAAGAATTACAATTTTAATTCATAGTATAATTCAAGGACAAATTAAATTGGAATTTTTGGATTTTATTTTGAACATTTCTTGTTGCTATTTTCATAGGGCATATGGTGATGACTGGATACACTTATTTACACATGTAAGCTCTCTTTTAATGCTATTTTTTTATTCTTTTATATGTCACATAAATGATGCTAGTATTTTCGCTATACTAGGCCAATTTTTTTGTGACTTTTCTTGGATGAAAGGATACACATTTGTCTTTTATTAGTGTTGCATCATGTTATTGACCATGTTTGAATAAGTGAATGCTCCTAGAGATATTTCATTGAAATTTATCTTGACAAGTCATTACATATTTCAAATTGAAGTATAAATACCTTGAAGTAGTTTTCCTCATGCCCTAATTGTCATGAGAAATTGCTCTAAAGGCCTCCTTGACTAAATGAAATCATCATAATCATTGGAATCTTATGGAATCCATTTCTCCCAAAGGAATAGGAACTGGTCTCCGATAAGTGATCACCATAAATTATACTTTTTATCACCTCTCCCTCTTTCTTCTAGGCCTGGCCCCCATAGGCGACATAAGGCATCACATTTCTCACAATCTACCCATAAAAAAATTTCCATTTCCTAGCCTCTACTGTGCTATTGTGTCTTCTAAGGGCCCTCCAATTTTGAAGCCATTATAAAGGTGGGATCTTGAGATATTTCAATCCCTAGATCTGAGATTGAATCTTTCCCTTTGATTCCCTTGGCTAGTATCCACATTGAGATAATTGTGTTGGAATTGTTGAAAATTCTTCCTTTAATCTCATTATCCTCCTCAATCAAGCCAAACATACCCATGATTGATGAATTCCACCCCCTTGACCTAGTTATGGGTCCACATGGTCCAGTGTGATCCCATAAATTTTGGAAGGTAATTATAGAAAGACCATTTAGAACCAAATGTTCATAAGGGTTTTTTAGGACTAGGTCCCTACTTAAGAATCCTCATTCCCAAAACCTAACCCGTAACACTGCCTTGGAGCTTCCTATGAATCCTTTAATCTTACATCTTGGGCAAGAAATTCATACATTGAGACTCTCTTGGGAATAGGTGTCTTTAGGGATCATTATTTTCCCTTTATCAACCTAATTATCTAGGTGATTTCTACATACCGGGTCTCCTCGCATCGGTCAAATTCTATAAAGAGTAGGGAGATTTAGTTGAGGTGACAATGGTCTATTTCTCCATTGTTTCCTTTGACCTAGTAGTTGCCCCTCTAGGATCCCCTTCTAGGACCCCTGCTAGTTTAAAACTAACATTTTGGCGCCATTTCCAGGGAGGAATAAGGTATACCTTAGTCTTCCCCAACATGCAAAGAAAATTCAAAGCAGTTTTAGGACCTATTCATGAGAATATGGTCATGAATTCCCAAGGGACCTTCAACATTGAATTTTCTTATCAAATAACTAGGGAAATGGAGGTTATCCAAGAATTCATCCAAAAATTTGATAGGGTAGTAAGGGATATCCTTGATCATTTGAAGCCCCATAATTCCATCATTCACGAAAAATTCATCAAGGTTGTGGTGGCCACCTTGCCTATGCATTAAGGGATAATAAACCTTCTATCAAGGTCCTATAGATATAATATTTAAGGTATGGTTATTTAGCCATTTATCCCACTGGGATATTGCAAAATTATTTTTCATTATAAGATTGTTTGGCCTATAAAAATAAAAATAGAAAATAAAAGAAAAATAGAAAGGGGAAAAGAAAAATAAATAAATAAATAATAATAATACCCCAAAGGGTGCACTACTTCGAATGCCTCCAAATGTTAGAATATATTAGAGTTTGTTTTAAAGTTTAGAAATAGAGGTGACTTGACATTTTTTTATCATTTTTCATAACAAATTGTTACTTTTCAGAGGTCGATATCCTACACACTTGGATCGATGGTGGGTAATAAGGTTTGGGACCCCTGACCTTTAAGGAATTGACATGGGGTGGTGTCTGAAACATTGTGAGCAATAAACCACTTGATTAACATGGTGGTTCCACATTTGTTTCATGGGGTCCCTTCCCTTTCCTGCTTACCACTCTTACACATCGAAAAACACAACCATTCGATGTTTCCTTCTGCCTGTTTTCTCCCGCTCCATCCTCGACAACCGTAATTCACTACTCCATCCACATCACACATTTGATCACTTCACCCATCCATCCACGTCACCCATCCTCTATGTCATGTAATCGTTAGTATTTAAATCTCCCACCAATAGTTATTATTGGGATGGGGTCCCTGAGGGTCATTTTTGGGGCAAAAATCCAAGTTTTGATGTATAAAAATGTGAAGTCTCCGCAAATTGTGGTTGCAGAGTGTGTAGCTAATTAAAGATTTAAAAATAGTTTTACCCTCTTTTATGTAAGTTGAGTAAGCTTTTGAAGATCTACCCATGGTCCATGGACCATGGTATTGTATAAATAAGTATGTCTTAAAGAGTCTAAGAGAGGACATCAATGACGAAGACGAATAAAATGGGTCAATAGAGGGAAGATCGTAGAAGTCTTAAAGGAAGAAGAAGCTCTGCAACTGAGTGCATAGAGGCCTAGAGTAGAGTCCACAACTGACTTCACGGATCCCTGTAGCAGAGTGCATAGGAAAATATTGAGTCTGTAAGCTGAAATGAACATTAATGAATAATATTATTACAAAAATTCATGCGTTTTACCTATTTACTTTTTTTTATATATGAATGTGCTTTATGTTGTGATGAATGATGGGTTTATGAAATAATGTTTAATTGATGCGTGAATTTACTGGATCTATATTTCTATATGAACACAATTGATGTTAATTATTTATGTGAAGATTATCATTGAACAATATAAACTTTGAAACGGGAACTATAAACTCAAAACGGGAACTCTGGCTAAAAAATGACAAAAAAACAACAAAAACGGTGCTAAAAACGAAAAGTGTGTATATTGGAACGATGGTTTTTTTAGGCACAGTTTTCAACATGTTTTAAAAATGGTAGTGAAAACAAAATTTTCGTGAAAAATATAGCTTGAAAATGAAAAAGTGATGATACTGGAACGATGATTTTTTTTAGGATCAATGTTCAAAATTTAAACAAAATGCTAGTAAAATGATCCAACAACATAAAAATGACTCATAACTTCTCATTTAAAACCATATGGAAATCAAAAATTTTATTTCAAAATACGATGCATACATCAGTTAGATAAATTGTCTTAAACAATTATTCAAAATAACTCATATTTTCTTACACACCATCAGAATTCACATCTTCAAATGATTGACTGGATGCTGGCGAAGATGTTACATATTCTTCTCTTTCATTAACTAGTGCCCCATTGAAGTCTGCATGCATGCCCATCATTTCAGGTTTCAAAATTCTTCTAGATATACAACTGGTTTCAGTAGACTCCCATCTCAACACTGTTCCTTTTGGTAACAACCTTTTCAGAATCTCTATCCTCTTGAAGTGAAGAGTTCCACTCTTTGTTAAATTGAAGTCATAAACAAGTATGCAACATCCTCTAATTTCAATATCTCTGTGCAGCTACGATTTATATTCGTAACCTTTATTTTTCTCTTTTCTCCATTTTTTTGGTCAACTACCATCTTTGGCTTATACACACCATTGAATGGGTGTGTATTTGTTGCACACCAATGTACTTCAACACTTATAACATCCTCATTTTTTGTAAAGATCTTCATAATTTTAGAAACCTAGAATGGATAGCCATTGGGATCTCCATATGCTAGCACTAAGATCATGCAAACCTCCTTAATATCTTGTACTGAACCCCTGTAAAGGTCTTCCATGGCTTCACGTTGTGCACAAGATCTTCTGGAATCAATATGCATCTCTCTTTCCTCTGCCTATGAAGAATTAATAATACCTTGAGATTATTGCTATTCAACAATGTTTATTTCCTCATGTGCATTTGACAAATTTTGTGGCCAAATAAATGGATTTTTCAAAGGCATATCTTCATTTGTTGTTGTTGAAATGATATCACTTTGATTATTGAAAAATGACTCCCACCAAACTAAATCAACAATGTCGAAGTGCTCATATGTATATCTAATACATTTTTTAAATTCTTCTAGGCAATCAAAATAATTTGTATCTCTATTTTCTTTTGCATGCATTACGAACTTCACCAACGGATTGTAATAACAATATTTTTGATGAAAATATTGGATGATTTTGAATGAAGTTAAAAAATTGCAAACCTGATAATGGTGCTCATTCTGCAGTAGTTGAATACTTCTTGCCCCAGATTAGTTTTTTCCCATCAAACAATGTAAACGTTGAAATGGGAACTATAAACTCAAAATGGGAACTCTGGCCAAAACACCCCAAGAAAACATCAAAAACAATGCTAAAAACGAAAAGTGTGTATACTGGAACGATGTTTTTATTTTTTATGCGTCAATTTTGAACATGTTTTAAAAATGGCAGTGAATACGAAATTTACTATGAAATTTTCGTGCAAAATATAGCTTCAAAATGAAAGTGATGATACTCGAACAATGATTTTTTTTTTAGGGTCAATTTTCAAGATTTTTCAAAAATGCTAATAAAACCAAATTTTTATGTCTCAAACAAAGTTGTTTATGAGGAAAAACACATTAATGTTTTTGGTAGAATATCATTTTTCTTTCCTAAGTATAAATTTAACATGTTTTCAACCATAACATGCTATATAAAAAAGAAATAAATATTTTTTAAACTATAAAATTAAAAAACCATGATATTATGAAAAAATTACATCACTAAATGAATTCAAAAGTCATTATTTGTATACTGAATAAAACATACATTATATCTCTAATTTAATATTGCATTGTAGATATTTTAAACAATAAAATTTATCATAATTAAGACATATAATCCAACAACATAAAAATTCCTCATAACTTCTCATTTAACACCCTATCACCAATCCACCACTCTCAACACTCTGACCTCCTTCAACCACACCCCATGCCCCTACCTCCTTACCCCCTGTACACATCCCCACATGACTCGTCAACACTCCCATCCCTACCCGCA
>APFE030242864.1:0-13425 GCA_000404065.3 Pinus taeda
ACACTAGTACAGTTTTATTTAATTTCCATATCTGTAAAATTGACTATAATTAATGCATGCATGTAAAAGTAAATCAAGTAGAAAAGTAGAGAATGAAAAAATAAGCTCATACATGCATAATACACAAGATATTCTCCATGGGAAATCCTTTCGGGAGAAAACCCAGTTGGAAGGTGAGGTTGCTTCACTCTCTTTCTCTGTCTGGAAATATGGCTGCAGATACAAAGAAGTAATGTTCATGGCCTATGGGATACTATAGTGCACATATCCTCTTTGCATGCTATACCTACTATCTCTCCTACCTATCTTTGCTCAACTATGGAACAAAATTCTCTGTAAAGAATGAAATACCTCTTCCTCCTTGTGGCCCGGTTATAACACAACCCGATAGCCTACTAGTGGTCAATTTTGACTACATCAAATATTAACTAGAGTTACAAAATAGACTATTCTAGATACTGTTACCTAAAAAGCACGTGGCAATCCCCTTTTCCATGAATAATTGGGGCTAACGAGACATCCTCCTGAACTATCGGTGTGAAAACATGAAGGTCAACTTCTGAGTGGCATACATTTTGCATAAGGAGTCAGATTTACATGATTCTTGTGTCGTTGGAAAGCTCTATATGTGTAGAATAACATGAGAAGGCATTGTTCTTGGGAGACAAATTTTTACCCCCAAAAAACATCAAGTTATGCGTCGAAATTCTCCCAGAATGTTTCAGACCCTGTTTTTCCAAAATGGGTCATGCGAGTAAAAATGGTCCTGTGAGCTGATTCCTCCACTTTTTCCACTCCAAATGCATTGATATGGATGAAAAACAATATAATTATCCAATTCAGATCACACCTTCCCATTTTGGGAGGCTTTTGGTCCCCTAAATATTTTACTAAATGAGGTGAGGAAATTGTTCCTCCACCTTCTCTCTGGTGTACCATTTAGATTTTCCTCAAAGTTGTCGCTTCAACCCAATCTGCCAAATGTCTTGTTGCTCTTGTATTGTAGTTTTGGACCTCTTCTACAAAACTGTATCTTCTATCATTTCTGCTTGTGCATCTGGTGTCAAATCCTCCATAGAAGTTAGGACATGTTCCTCTTCCTAGTCTAGCATGGAAGACTCGTAGAGTTTCAAATTCTTCACATTTACAACTAAGTAAATGTGCATATATGGTGTTAAAATGAGTTGATAGGCATTATCAACCACCTTTTTTGGTATCTCAAAGGGACCATACTTTAGAGCCTTGATTTTCTTACCAAGCCCCTGCAACCTCTCCTTGTTCAACTATAGCTATAATTTGTTTCCCACATTGAATGATTTCTCTAGTCTGTGATGATCATGCCTGGACTTATACTTCACCTACGACTTTTGTAGTGTTTCCTGTACTTATAGATGGATCTGTTTGATCTTCTCTATAAATTTTCAGCCCTCAAAGCATCTCCTGTAATGTCTTCCTTCACTCCTCCTTGCTACCCATATGAAATATCCAAAGGTGAAGGTGGAAAATATCCAAAACAAGTTTCAAATTGAGACTTTCTTGTAGAAGTTTGTACCACTCTGTTATAAGAATGTTGTATGTATACCAGAATTTCATCGTAGGTCTTCGGATGCTTCTGGTTGTAACCACTCATAAGCTGCACCAAATTCTTGTTGACTACTTCTATCTTCCCATCTCTCTATGGATGGAATGATGTAGATCTCTTCAACTTCGTGTCCATCTTCTCCCACAATGTAGTTTAGAATGCACTAAAAAATCTTGTATCCCTGTCTGAAGTGATGCTCCTTGGTATCCCAAAGTGTACCTAGACCTGTCCAAAGAACAAGTTTTCTGCTTCTTATCTATTGATGGTCTTTTTACATGGCATCAGAACACACGTCTTGCAGAACCTATCAACTATGTCCTCTCCTGGTTGTTAGTAAGCCTCCAACAAAGTCCTTGGAAATTCTTTCCCAGGGATGATTAGGTACAAGTAAGGGATGATATCGACCTTGTTTCTTGTTGCTACGCTTTTTGGTACAACAAAGCATGCATCCTGTTATGAACCTAGCTACTTTTTCTTGCATCTTGGGCCAATACACATACCTCTGCAAGTTAGCCATGGTCTTCCCTACACCAAAGTTCCATGCAACCTTGGAGGTGTGAGCCTCTCTAATAAGATGTAAACGTTCACCTTTAGGAACACATAGCTTATCCAACCTATAGAGTATCCCATCCTGGAGATGGTAGTCAATGGTGTTGTCATGATTGTTCACATGAATCTAAATCTGCAACTATGGATACACCTCCTTGAATTCCTCATCTTCTAAATACGCCTCTCTGTATGCATCATTGGTGAATGGTTCTAGGTGCATTAGCTTCCCCAAAGCTATAATATTTGATGTGGGTGGCCTTGAAAGCATATCAATAACCTTGTTTATGTTTCCCTTCTTATACTTGATCACCAAATGAAACTGCTATAAAAACCCCATCCACTTGTTATGCCTGGTTCGTTGTAGCTTATTCTGGGCTTGCAAGTACTGTAACAACTGAGGATTTGTGTGGGTTATTGTCTCCTTTCCCATTATATAATGTTTCCACTTCTTCATAACTTGCACAATAGCATAGAGTTCCTTATCACAGGTAGGGTGGTTAAGAACTTCACCATGAAATTATTCAGAATGGTAGCAAACTGGCCTTCCTCCATGCATCAAGACAATTCCCATAGCATACCCACTCACATGTGTTTCCATTGCAAAGGGCCGTTGCAAGTTTGGTAATTCCAGAACTGGTGCTTCACATGATATTATTCTTTAACTCATCGAAAGCCTTCTGCTACCCCTTTCCCCATTGAAAACTCTTGACACTTGTTGTTAAGGCGCGGAGCGGTGCTGATATGATGAAAACGAGGCTATGAATTTACTCAGGTACTCTTCTACTCCAATGAAACTACCAAACTCAGTAACATTAGTAGGCACAGACCATTTTATGATGGCATCCATCTTGGAAGGATCTATCTTCAATTCTCCTCCACTAATCACATATCCCAAATACACTAAGGACTGTTGCGCAATCTCACACTTCTTGAGATTTGCTAGCAGTTGGTGCCTTTTCAATGTTTCCAACACCTATGTCAAATGTGAAATATGCTCCTCCTAGGTAACACTATATACCAGTATATCATCCAAATAGACAATAACAAATGAATATATAAAAGGGAACAATACATCATTCATTATTCTCATAAATGTAGCTGGTGCATTACATAGGCCCAATGGCATAACAACCACTCATACAAACCTTATTTGGTTTTGAAAGCAATCTTCGATGTATCTTCTTATTTGACTTGAACCTGGTGATATCCATACTTCAATTCTAGTTTGGTGAAATAGTTTTCTTGCTGATCTAGCATAACATCTATCATGGGCAGGGGGTATCTATTCTTAACCATAATTTTATTCAATGCCCTCTAATCTATACACATCTGCCAAGTCGTTTGCTTCTTTGGCATAATGATGATGGGTGACCCACATGGTGACATACTCAATCAAATGAAACCCTGTTCTAGTAGTTGTTACAAATATTTCTTCACCTCACTTTCTTCTATAACAAACTGCCTATATAACCCAATATTTGGAAATGGGGATTTTGGCAATAGCTGGATCTCGTGCTCCACTTTTGTCTTAAGGGGTAACCCTTTAGGCTCTTGGAACAAGTCCTTGTATGCCTGTAACAACTCCTCCAACTATTTTCTTTTGTTTCTTAGTACACCCCTCTAGGGATGCCTTACGTCTTATTGACTCATCTATAGACTAACCTTTTCTTAAAAACAATAAAACATACTTCTTGTTGGAACTGCTCAATTTCTTGGCTTGGTTGGAACTTACCAATGAAATTTTTTACTTGCCTTTATGCATTTTGATGATGAATGATTTTCCATCCTTGATGAGTTGGTACTGGTTAGCTCTCCTCATGAATATTTCCTCATCCATGTACATGTTCAGACTCCCAAAAGAGGATTCCACATACATTAAGGGGAACTACATCCAAATCTACTTAATCACTAAAATCATCATTGTTAGAAAATCTAATTTTGCACTATTTTCTTACCTTCAGCTTTTCATCCTTATGTACCCATCCCAGTGGATATGGATTTGGATGATCACAATCTTCTAGCCCCAACTTCTTGACCAGATCTGCTACAATGAGATTTGCATGTGATATTGAGTCAAATAGAGCATCAATATTCATCTTCTTGACTTGTATCTTTACATGGAAGAGTTTTGTCATTTCTTTATCTTCTTGTTGTTGAAGGCTACTCAGATTCACCTCCTTCTACACTGATTTACAGACAATATTCTCATCCACGTATGAGTTGCTTTCAACTTTATTTCTCGAATCAGTGGCCATGAGATTCTTATTCTTATTATCTTTCTTCTTGTTCTTCAGGTTTAGCTCTGGATGTAACTTCCAACACTTCTCCTCTGTATGGCCATCAATGTTGTAGTGGTTGCAATGGTTTCTAGGATCTTTTCACTTATGTGTTGTGGTTGTCGTCATTTTATCTTTTCCCCCTTTTTTCTTCTTCTTCCCCTCCTTAGAAGAATCTTGTTGCTCCTTTTGCTTTGATCCACTTGATTGCGCTCCTTTCAGGCCTATGTTCTCAAGCTATTGTTCCTGTACACAAGCCTTATCCACCATTTTGGGCTTGAACAACAACACTTGTTCACAGAGATGGGGGTGCAGACCCCCCAAATACTTGAGGAGTTCTTTGGAGATATACTCAACATTATAGCCATCTTTCTGAATTTTGTGGTGTACTCCTGCACGCTTTGGCCTGAGTTTTGCTTGAAGTAATGCCACCAGATCCACTAGTCTTCCACGTACGCAATGGGATAAAATTATGACTTATTAAGGGTTTTGAAATCCTCCCACTTAGTCATTAGAGGTTCTCCCTCAAACCTCAGGGTTTATGTGTGGCTCTCCACCAACTTAGTGCATGGCCCTCCAATTTCATCCACGTGAATGAGGTCTTCTAACCTTCCTTGACCTGATCGACATTGAAATAAAATTCCAGTTGTTGCAACTAGTGGTTTAGCTTCAAAGCATTGATCTCACCATGGTTTGACTTGATATTGAATTTTTCTTCCACTTTAAATAGGGGTCAGTTCATGACACTCGAACTGGGTTGATCTTTTCCGGGTTCTTTCTTCGGCTAGTTATCTGTATCTTCCCGATCTCTTGATCCCCCTTCTAATTTCTCTTATACATTAAAACCCACTTCTTCTCCAAATATCCCTAGCTTATTTCTTAGGGCCGTCATGAGGAGGTTGATTTTGAGGTTTATATCCACAACTTTTTCTTCAAGCCATGAAAACCTTACCTCTGCATGACCATGAGGTTTGTTTACAGATTCGTTGCCCATGATTAAGGGTTTACGATTTTCGGCCTCAGTGATCTAGATCCCTGCAATATCCACAAAATACCCAAAGAAACCTGCTCTTATACTAAATGATCCATAAACTACCATGGATATTCCAATGGATAGTTCGTCACAATATATCTGATAATATTATATTAAAAATGTGAGATTCTACACTATTACAATTATATTTAATTTCTAGATATGTAAAATTAATTGTAATTAGTGCATGCGTGTAAAAGTAAATCAAGCAGAAAAGTAGAGAATGAAAAAATAAGCTCAAACACATGGTACACAATATATTCTCTTTGGGAAACCCTTTCGGGAGAAAACCCAGCTGGAAGGTGAGGTCGCTTCGCTCTCTTTCTCCGTTTGGAAATATGGTCGCAGATACAAAGAAGTAATGTATGTGGCCCATGGGTTGCTATAATTCGTATATCCTCTCTATGTTCTCTACCTCCTATCTCTCCTAGATATATTTTCTAAACTCTGGAACAAAATTCTCTCGAAAGAATGGAATGCCTCTTCCTCCTAGTGGCCCAGTTATAACACAACCTGATAGCCTACTAATGGTTAAGTTTGACTACATCAACTCTTAACTAGAGCTACAAAATAGACTCTTCTAGAGTCTTTTACATCAAAAACATGTGGGTATTCCCTTTTCCATGAATAATGGGGGCTGATGCGGCATCCTCCCAAACTATAGGTTTAAAAACAGGAAGGCCAACTTCTATGTGACATAATGTTTGCATACAAAGTCTGATTGACGTGATTCTTGCATCGTTGGAAAGATATATAAGTGTAGAATAGAATGAAAAGATGCTACGCATAAGAAAAAAAGTTTTACTCCCAAAAAATGTCATTTCATTCGTAAAAACATTCCTAGAAATTTTCAGACCTTGTTTCTCCAAACTATGTCATGCCAGTAAAAATAGTCCCATGAGTTGATTCCTCCGCTTTTTCCACTCCAAATGCATAGAGATGGATGAAAAAAAATATAATGATCTAAGTTAGATCATACTCATCAAATTTTCATCTACTTCATCACATGTGTTCATCACTCTTAAGATGTTCTTCCAGTTGAGCATTTATCTCTCTCTCAACTTCATCTGCAACAAATTCCATTTTACTTTGTTATGGAGACTTCATCTATAACTCTAGTATTCCTCATCTTTCCATAGCATTCCTCTCATCATCTCTAGTTGTAGTTTTATTTCTGCTACTTTTCTCTAAACCTTTACCATGAATCTCAGTCATCACATATTTCCTTCTTCTATGAGTTTCTCCCTACTCACAGTGAACTGCACACAAGCGACTCCAACAAGCTAACTCCATCAACCTATTTGTAAATACCATACTGATATCTTCAATGCTTAGTCTTCTCCTGGTATTTTTGCTGAATCCTTCCTCTGGAATCTTCATTTGAGCAGTCCCTACTCTTATGGCTTTGCATGTAATCTACTCACCTTCTTCCTCTCAGAACTGTGTTGTTCTTCCTCACTTTCTACTACAAGGTTCCTTTCCATCATCCTCAACTTCAAACAATAATCACCACTACTTGTAACTGAAAACAAAATACCATAACCGCCTTGTTGAATATTCCCTTGAACACACAAATAATGCTGCAAAAACATTCTTACTGTTGTCATCCCTTTGTTGTTACAAACCTTCCTATTCTTTAAATCATAACCATTATTCCTCTCGATTTCTCATTATCCAACAACAACTTCGGTCATCTTAAATTTCTTGTAAAACTATTTCACATGATTGAGTTATGCTCTTAAATAAACCAACTCCTCAAATCCTTCATCACTCATTCCTTTAAGTCTAACTTCTTTGGCACTTTTCTTCTGCTTGTGACTTTCCTCTTAACCCCTGCTATGACTAATAACAGTCATCTTCATCTCTTCCACTTGTGATCTCTCCTTCTCTACTAGTGAGCTGCAACATGCACTTATTTTCTCTGTAATAATTCCACTACTTTTCATCCATACCAAGTCATCCTCCTGGTATATTCTCTTTTTTGGGTTCTCTGTAGTAGAATCTATTCTCAAGCACTCTTACTCCTCACTTTTAAAAGTTGTTTGTTGTTGCATCTTTAGCTTCTTACTCTTCTTAGTTTTTAGCAAATTTATTTTGTTGTTGGGTTGCATCATCATTTCTTCATCTAAGAGCTTTTCTTTCTCCTCCGTTGACATATCTTACTTTTCGCGGTGGCTGCTACCAATTCAATCCTACAAACACAACTCTTTTAACGACCAAGTTAGCATAAACATCACATTCAATTTCATAAGATCTCTAACAAGATCTGATCTTCTGCAATCTTTCTGGGATCTACTTGTTAAACTAATTCCTTTTCCTCAAGAGCATATCAACTCATAACTTCAAAAAAATTTCATGTCATGATCTCCTCAAACCTAGAAATTCCATCTCTACGTGGATCAAGCCTTCTTGACTTCTATGAAATATCCATCACATGGATTTTCTATAACGCCACCTCCCACATTTACCGGCTTTCACTGCCCTACTAGGGTAAACATGAGTTGAGGGCTACTATGACATGGATCAAACTCCTAGGTACAGTTAATGAAGTGGAATCAATAATCTAAAACATTATTGACCTTTCTTAGGAGCTACAGGACCCCCGAAGATGAACAACCACTCCAGGTGCCCAAAACCTAAGCTAACATGACCTTTTAGTGATCTGGACTCCTAGTCACTTACATAACAAGGCAAACCAACAACTTTAACCCTCCAGTCACATGGATATCCCTACCTCCCAACAACTGTAGTCTAGAATTCCTAGTTTTGTGCATGCGACCTAGGAATCTAATCCATTTTTTCAAGGCTAGGTTCTAGAACTCTGCCCAATACTTGATAAAGCTTTCCAGAATGATGAATGACACTAGAAAAAATCCCTTAACACAAAACTTCCATAAGAATTTGACTTGACCATGCCTAACCATGACATACAGTCTATCAAACACATGGTGAACATGAAATCTACAGGTCATGAATACATATCTAAACATAAATATATGAAAATTATCTGAGATTCACCAACATATATTAGGTCATGCAATCAATAACCATTCATTTACCAATCAAAACATGATAAGAGCCATTACTAGAATCTGTCTTAAAACCATGCTTATAACCAACATATAACTTGAATAATATCAATGATAAAAAACCATCAAAGCCACATCATAATAAGTACACTTACCAATAAAATGGAAGAGGAACTTAGCTCTTATTAACATATGCAAAATTCAACAAAGTCAGGTAATTCCATGTACCACCCGACCATAGATTGGGTTGAACCAAATCTTTCTTTCAGCCAATCACCCCCATGCCATATTTTAAGCATGAATATGTGATCTCATGGGATAAACCAATGCATAAATAACCAAGGGAATCCATAGGTTAAACCATCTCCACCCTCAGATTACCATGATCTCACCTAAACTGATCTTGAGATCACAAAACCAAACCAAGCTTGGATGCCATAGAATTCCTTCACCATCCCTTGAGGAATTTTCTTATCTCCACCCACCTATTGAGGGCTTCCTAGAGAAGACCATCTCCACCCCCAACCCTTGGGATTTTCTTGAGACCACCTCACCTAGATCCAAAACGTTCCAACAATCCAAAGCTCAACCAAGAATGAATCCAATCACACCATGGCTATCCATAAATGGAAGGAAAAGGTTGAAACCATTGTTAAACTAGGAAAAAGCCATGCCAATGACAACAAATGAAACAAGTACACACATGCATGTACATGTGACTATTACCTACAAGTATTCCTGTTGAAGCCGCTTGATCCAACTCTTCATTTCCACAACTAGCAAGGAAATCATACATGTGACTGTTACCTACAAGTATTCCTGTTGAAGCCGCTTGATCCAACTCTTCATTCCTTGATCCTTGTTGTACTTTGCTTTTTTTTCCTTCCTTTGCTTGCTTGCTTGATTTCTCCTCTTTGTTCTCTTCTCCTCTCTGAAACCAATTCCAAAAATAAAATAACAAAAGTCTAAACCAACAAAAAGATGTGAACTAATCTTCAGAATCCTTTTTATTATTGATGCCTCTAATTTCTTTATTTTTCCTCCATTTTCCTTCATTTTCCTCCTCACATGTAACTTGTGACTATTCATCTCCCTTTTATCCTATTTTCCTTTATTTTCATAAATAAATGTCAATAATTTATTTTTTCCTTTTCAAAGCCTTTGCCAATTCCTTTGACCTTGGTCTTATTTTTCCTTTATTAACTTTATTACATGAATTTTTAACCCAGGGCTATTATAGACCCCTCCCCCTTAGGAGAACACCATACTCTATGTTCTATGAAACCTATAACTAGCAAGACCACAGAAAACCAAAACATACTGCCCATGGAGCCTTATAAGTTAGATCAATGTAGTATTTACAATGAACAACCTGCTCAAAGAAAAACCATCATAATAAACATGACAATATGATAACCATACCACTTATTGGAATTTTATAACACAACTCATTGCAGTATTTACAATAAAAACCATAAATAAATATGTGCACATATCAAAAATTCATTTTCCCCCACCAAAAAATAATGAAGGACACATAGCCTGCATTTGATAATCCATCTCCCATGTAGTTTCATTGGTCCCAAAGTGATTCCAATACACTTTAACTTGTTCGATTTCTTTGTTTTGGAGCATGAGTTGTTTCCATTGTAGTATGCACTAAGGTTCTTGCTATAATTCTCCTCCTGTCTCCACCTGCAATATAGATCAACCAATAACATGATAAACATATTTCATATATCATTTAAGCAATGAAACATGGAAAACATCATGGAATTTCATTGTCAGAGGCAGTGCAAGTCTGTAGGCCATTGGTCCAATCCTACTAAGGATCTCAAAATACCCGTAATGTTGAGGTGCCAACTTTTCACATGTCCCAATCCTCAAGGATCTCTTCTTGGGCTTGATGCACAACTACACATGCTCCCCAACATGAAACTCCTTAAGTGCTCTATTCTGATCTGCATAACTCTTCTTCCTATCCTATGCCACCTTTAGATTCTTCTTGATAACCTGCAATTCCTATTCAATCTCTACCAACATGTCCAGTCCAATCAAAACCTTGTTCACTAGATCACTCAAGCTGATGGGAGTATTACAACTCCATCCATAAAGTTCCTCAAACGGACTCATCCTTAGTGACTCCTGATAGCCATTGTTTTAAGAAAACTCAACCAGTGGAAGATAATCCTCCCACCTCCTCTACTAGTGTATAACATATATTCTCAACATGTCCTCCAAAATATTTTTGACCCTCTTTGTCTGTCTATCGATCTGCAGGGATAGAACAAAAAATAGTTAAAAACATACAAAGCAGGGTGCAGAGATAGAACAAAAACTAGTTAAAAACTCAACACGAGATCTGTGTAAACATCACCAAATGTGTTATGTATTTAAAAAATGACTGAAAGTTACAAGATCAAAATGTTGATATTGTTCCTATGTTTCCATCCCCTTTTATGGGACCAAACCCTTTTTATAAAGTTTTACAAGCCCTAAAAATTAGGGATTAGATCACTCATTAGAATCTTATGATTCCCATGCTGATCAATATTAAGAATAAAATAGAAATCGTTACAAACAATTTCCAAATATAGGACCTATCAAAGTTACACCATCTTCTACAATCATAACCGCTCAGATACTTTAATTGCCCATAGATAATTTCATCATTCTCAACAATTATCTTTTAAGACAACAACCATGGTCCTTGGCAGTTGTGGTGTAACAACATCCTCATGGTGCAACAAAAACTTTGAGGTGTAACAAGAAAACTTCGGAATGTAAATACAAATCTTCAGTGTAACAACAAGTAACAATAACAATTATTCATCCCTTAGTCCTTAGTATATGGGAAACACCTAAAAGAAAAATAACTAGAAGAACTCTTCCAAAATTACCTTGATTAGTCATCCCAAAAAGACATCACTTCATTCGATATTTAACAGAAAATTGAAAAATAATATGTTAGAGAAACAATTTCTCTTATAACTAGGGAAAGTGGCATTTGTGACATAAAGTTCATAGGTTTAAAGAGAGAAAATGATCAAAAATAGGGAAAGAGGTATTTAAGATATGCTTAAAAATTACACCCAACATCTCCCCCCCAACTGAGGCCACTGCATGTCCACACACAGAATCTTCAGGTACCACTACTGTATCACCAATGTAAGTCTATCAAATTATAAGCACCAACAATATCTTCGTCAAATGATCTGTAACCCTGAGTAGCCATCAACTGATGTGTCCATGATTCATCTTCATAATCACACAATTGGTAATGGGGCTGATAGTCTTCGACCAAAAGCCAGATTAAGGGATAGTGTTACACTAAAATTTGTCACCATGACTATTTGCAGTTAGTATGGCTCCATCAATAGTCATACTACCCTCCTTGGCAAGCCTCATACCTCTGCTCTCCATGTCAAACTTCAAGAAAGAGAGAAAGTCATTAAAAACATATTTATCTCTGGGTACACAGTTTCTCTCATCCTTACCCGCGTGTACGCATCCCAAGTTCACAATACCTGCGTCGACTACTACAACAGCGTTGGACTAAAGGTAGGATCTAAACACTTGATTTCTTGTATGGTAAATGCATATTTAGAGAAGGATTGCTCTTACTTGTCTTGTTTGTCTCTAGAAAGCCTTTAGCTTCTAGGGAGGTTGGTTTTGTCCGCAAGATTAACTCTTTCCGCATGACAAATTGGCGACTCCACTGGGGACTCCATTGACGTGAATGATTTTTCCTTTATGTGACACTTTGATCTGAAAAAAGTCATTTCTTTTTTGGTTTTTGGCTGTTTGACTGTGTATTTGGGTGGGCTAGCTTAGAGTTAAGTTAGATTTTAGTTTTTCTTGGTTTTTCCAGTAGTACGTACCCTCTGAGTTGAGCACAGTGTGTACCTGTATGCACTGCAGCTTTGTACATAGAGCGTGCACGCACCTGTGCAACCAGGCTGCCTGCGTACCCTATCAAAAATTGAGAAAATTTCCATTTTTCCATTTTTTCTCTTAGATTTTGTCTTTAATTAGTTTTTACTGCCCAGATCCACTGGTTATCTGTCAGAGATCTTCACCTGAACTTGTTTCGTTAGCGTCAAGAGTTTTAGTGAAATTTATAGAAGTTCTAACCCTAGGGTTTGATTTTTGCATTGGTCCTATAGTGACTTTGACTTTAGAAGTTGTGAAACATTGGATCTCTCTAGTTTTATCAGTCTTCTTAGGAGTCGGACATGTCATAAAGTCTACCTGTGTGAGCAACCTACCTTTGTGTTGTCTCTTTGCGGAATTTCGAAGAAGCTTGTTGATTGAGTTGTGAATTTCATTCTTGAGAAAAAGAACAAAAGAGTTTGATTTTTGTTTTTGACTGGTTTATGATTCTGCATGAGCTGGTCCTTGGTTTGATTGTTGCCGAGTAAAACAACCTAGAATAATCTTAGTAGGCTTTTGCCTCATTAGATTTGATTTTAGGTAAATTTCCTTTTGATTTGCTTTTGAGTGATTGTTGCATAGGATTTTATAAATTTTGAAATTGCTTTTGTTAGAATAGTTTTATATGCTTTGTTAAATAGGAAAAATACAAAAACATCTCCTTTGCAAAGTTTGTTTTAAGTAGCATTTGAAGTCTTTTGAAAGAAAAAGGAATTTTCGTGCAAGTAATGAGTGGTCATGTGTTGTATGCTTGGAAAAGATAAAGAGATTGTTTCTTTGATTGTCTATTAAGAAAGTTGCTTTTATCAATTTTTGCATCTTCCAACTCTCTTAGCTAGAGAATTCATTGAAAAAGAAAAGTAGTGTAACTCATCCTAGGTGCATCTTTTTAGTGGATTTGAGTCGAGTCTACACACCATCAGTTTCATCTCCACTACCTTTTGTCTTAAAGAAAAGCCATAAAATTAACGCTTAAAGTAAAATCAACTTAGTAATTTTTCTTTTACTAGGGCTCTGAAGCAC
>APFE030242875.1:28448-47967 GCA_000404065.3 Pinus taeda
TTTGAATGTTTATATCATAATCGCTTAGCTGTAAATCATTTGTCTATGTTTCCCATAGTTATAGGTTTGCTAGTGAGTTTTGAATTTGATGCAAGCAACCTTTTAATATTAGTTTTACTCTCTTAAAAATCAATAATAAATCTAATTACTAAATTAAATGTATAAAATTATGAGAATTTCTCAAATTAAGGAGTTTAGTTTAGATGAGAGATTCTCTCCAATTAGCTCTCCTAAATTAGTGTGTAAGTTGAGAAATTGTCTCAACCAAGTGAGTCTAAGATAGACGCACTATCTTAGGACGTTGAGAAATTGTCTCAACCAAGTGAGTCTAAGATAGACGCACTATCTTAGGACCACTCGCTCATGTATTTAAATGTATTATTAGTTTTTTTGAATAATGTGAATTACATGAGCATGAGAGACCACATGATCGCTCTTTGCCTTTTCCGCCAATTTAATTTTTGTGTGTTAATTTGCTGTGCATATGGTTATATAGCTTTGTGTTAATTTGCTGTGCATATGGTTATATAGCTTTGTGATTGTGGTATCAGAGCATGAGTGAATAGATAAAATTGCAGTCACTCAAAATATATTCTATTAAATGTTGAATGAGGAAATTACTCACATATTTATACAATCAATAGTCTCAAGATAGGAATGCTATCTTAGACATACATTAGTGTGGTTGAGAGATTCTCTCAACCACACACTAAATTAGGAGAAACTATATTCTAGCTTATTCCTATTATGTAGGAACAAACTCCTCAATTAGGAAATTACAACCATAGACAAGTAGGAATTAATTATTTCCAACTCCCCCCCTTAATGACTACTTGTCATGATAGTCAAATCCACCATCATGACACGAATTTCATGTACAAAACCTCCAAAAAACACAGTTTTCTGTCTTCGGATAGATCCACAATCTGCAAATTTGGCGTTTCCAATACAGCCGAAGAATTGATCTGATCAAAATTGATCTGATCCGCCTCTCCCGGATAGATCTGCAACTTCTCCGATCCTGCACCCCTTGCAGACCGTCAAACAAAGTTGAGGCTTCCGGCAGATCCCCTCGAAGGTGAATTGGCGTGATCCTTAACTAAAAAACCCGCACCTATTGGCGCGACTAATGGCCTAACATACGCGCCAGTTGGCCTTCCTGGCATTGCTGTTAGCGCGAAAAACGCCAATCCCCTTCTACTCAAAGAAAATCATTTGAGTCTGAGCCAGGTGTTACTGCACTCCACCTGCTCCTACAAGCACAAAGCTCCTGTGTACACACAGCCACAAAAGCACCTCAAGCCACATAGGTGATTCAGCCACAAAGGCAATCTGCCACCACCGGGCAAGTCCGATTTACCACCACCGGGCAAATCCGCCAACTTCAATATGCCACCAATGGGCAAGTCCGATTTACCACCACCGGGAAAATCCGCCAACTTCAATATGCCACCACTGGGCAAATCCTGTAGCCACTAGGACTCTATAGATGGTTTCTGGTTCACCACCAACCGTCACATTACACTGACAAAAGATGGTTTCAGGCAGACGACAAACCATTACAAAGTGGTTTTGAGATCACCACAAACTTTCAAATGCCTTTACAAGGCTTACATTCAACATTTGGAGTTTCTGGTACATACAATGACTATTACAATAATATGCTAGGGAGTCTATTCCACAAACCACACTAAAACAAAAAATCTACTTTGTTGTCCACCATGAACATTGTTGCTGCTCCTTTATCCCAAGTTCACATCTTGGGCATCTTTGTCAAATAACTTCTTGGAACTCCATGCTTAACCTGTCATTTGTTAGAGCTGCAAATTCTAACAAAATAACTTTGCCTACATTGATTTAGCTAGGCTCAATAAGGCTAATAATATTTAAACATGCTTCCAAGAGAATACAACATAAACTCTTCAAATTTAATTTCTCTACCTATGCCCAAAGATGATTATTTCCCAAACATAACAGCTACCAAAAGCTATCCAATAAGCTAAAATCAGCATCAAAATGAACAACAAAAACTATCCAATTTTCCCATCATCTACAATAGCATCACCAACAAACAAGAATATATGAACCAAATCACCATGGCAGCAACCACAGCTACATTCGGTTTCCCTAGCCCCACGATGGGGGCCACCACACTTCCGCTGCGCCTGCGATTCTTCATTAACGATTCCGCAACCTCTTTCTGCTACTCAGCATTTTACAGTGTCCAGGCTTGACTCAATATGCCTTTATGAGAATCGATCCTGCCCTTATCTGTATATCAACAGGCCGGTCTGTCAGGTTTCTCACCCTTGTTTTGAATACTGGACGCCTCTCCCTCGTCGTCACGAGCCTCTGTCTCAGGGACTGTTGTGGTTCGATCTCATACCATTTGCCCGGGAACTCTTCTTCAGAATCTCGAGCATCGATTCAGCAACATGCATCACAGGATTCGACAGGGCGACTTTGTTGAATTTAACACACACAACCATATGCGAACGCATGTAGAAATTTGGTGAATTTCCTTCAGCAACCCCATGGAGCCGGAGCTCCTATGGTCCCTCTTCCTCGACTCTTCCATGACCTTATCATGAATTAAGACAATAAGGCAGTCCATACGAAATTCCGCAGTACAGAGAAATGTGTCTGGAGACCCCGGTCCTGGCAAGGGATGGCCGCCACGAGTACCCACAAGGCGAATAAGGTGACATTGTTCATTGTGTAGGCTGTAGTAGCTAAGCCATTCGAGGCCTCTTTGTCATCGACAGCGGCGGCCATGGCTAGCGTGAGGTTGCCAAGGGCTTTCCGCGCACGGTGAAATTGGGGTTCGCCAAGAGAACGTTGGCACCTGTCCAAGGCACAGAGCACAATATCGACATGCTTCTTCCAGAGGCGCAGCTGCATCCAGCTAACTCGGCGCTCATCAAAGCACGACCCAGCACAATCCGCAGATGCCGGGTATGGCCTAAACCTTGCATCAGAAACTCTCTGCGTTTGTCTTCCTGCGACACCATATCCAAGAGACCCATTCACAGCAAGATCAGCTTGCATTGGACCACTGTTAGGAGCACCATCAACCGCACTTGAGGGAGGTCCTCGGCCTTCGCTCTAATAGAGATCCACGTGAGAAAAAATGATCAGGCCATGATAAAAAACAAACAGACATACGTAGGCAAAACCTCAAGACCACGATTAGCACATCGGCCCACAACTTGCTCCTCCACTTGGCCTCCACCCACCGATCCGGATTCATGGCAGCGATTGTGAGGAAAGCTCTCAACAGTCTCAACAAACCGGAAGTGTGGATGACAGTCTCAACACATCGCACACGCAACATCTATGCAGCTACGAAGACCTCATAGATTGCCAATCAAACAAATTAAAAATCATAACAAGGGCTGGGTCGCCTCAGACTGCCTCCACAGATCCGAGGACAAGCAGGCATGTCATTGATATGCTACAGCCTCACGGTCTTAGTGTTTAAAGATTCATGCAGGCATCAATAAAAACACGACCACTCCGAAAATCTACCAAGCAATTTCCACAACAGGGAGATCTCAAATAAGGAACCAATTACCTATGCACTGGCCTCGCTGTCAAATTAGCTCCTGCTGCTCGAGGCGCACATACAATGTGTCGCTGCTCCACTCTAATCAGATTCAGATCAACCGATGACGAAGGAAACATCATCGTATCTTCGTCTGGGGCAAGCGAGGTGATGATTTCGGTGCAAGACTGCGATGCCCCTTCGTTAGTTGATACATTTCCATTTCCGGAACCAGTTAAATTCAAACAGCTGAAGCGTTTGTTAGCATATTTCACTCCAGTAGCCAATCGATTTAACGCATCCGTTCCTAGAGGTTGACTATCAATGGCTCTGCATATTGCTTTCATTCTGGAAAAATTGTATTGTGCCGCTAGTTGGAATCCGGTAGGCAACATTCCTCAGATGGACAAACCCAAAACAAAATAAACGGCAAACAAATTCTTTATCTGCTATTTCCCTCAGCCTAGGAGGGGCCAGGCCCTCAAAGGCTCTGATACCAAGATAAAAGTAGCACACTCAATATATTTTCTATTAATTAATGAATGAGGAAATTACAAGATATTTATACAATCAATAGTCTCAAGATAGGAATGCTATCTTAGACGTACAGTAGTGTGGTTGAGAGATTCTCTCAGCCACACACTAAACTAGGAGAAACTATATTCTAGCTTATTCCTATTATGTAGGAACAAACTCCTCAATTAGGAAATTACAACCATAGACAAGTAGGAATTAATTATTTCCAACTGAAGCCCTGGATGGTTTTTGATTAATGTGTTTTATGATATCCCACATTCATGCTTGGAATATAGAACGGGAGTGAATGGATGAAGAGAGATTTGGCTCAGCCATTCTATGGTCAGGTGGAATGTGGAAGTCCCATCCCGAGTCTGGATTTTGCGTCATCAATATGAGGTTATTTCTCCTTGTATTTCTAGAAGTATTATATTGGTATATATGTGGATTATATGGTTGTGATTTAATTAGTATTTTTTATGCTATTATGCTGGTTATATATGTGTATTATGACAATGGCTATGTATGGTGCTGGCTTGAGGGGGTCTAGACCCAGGTTTAGAATTAGTTGCACCAACCAACAAAACCCTCCACTGTCGGCCTTTTTAGAAAAAACCTGCATAGCATAGGCTACAGTCTCACCCGAGGCACTATTGAAGGATGACAGAACCAATTTTCTACATCCAGAGGTCTATGTGGTCTAGGGCTTTGTTCAAACCTTCACAAACCCTAATCCTTAAAACTTGGAAATTACAATAACTTAAAGATGACATATTCTAATTATGCGCTAATTTCTTTAAACATTCATAACATAAAGTAAATTAATAGATCTACCACTTTCACACATCCATTAAGTGTTTCTTATGATAAATACAGTAAACAAAGTGAATACATAGTAAATGCAGAAGTAAAAATAAACTCACAGATACACAAATATTGCTCAAAAATAGTCTTTATTATGTTTATATCTTCTATTTCTTTATTCCCTGTGCACACAGTTGCAGGGGCCCGTGCACTCAGCTACGGACTTACCATGGTCTTTTTGCACATCGTTGCATGATCCTTCCCCTTCGCCTAAGTATAGAGTAGGAAATACAAACCCAAAACATGCATATTTTTGTTCTTCACTATCTTCACTGAATTCCCTGTGACCTTCTATGACTCTTTTATACCATCTTCTTTTACAATACCATGGTCTGTGAACCATGGACGGTCGCAAAACAACTCACTTCTAACAAACTAAGAGGCTTTGACATTTCTAAATCCCCTTTGACTCCTAACTAACTTCGCACTTCGCTCCTCAAAATGCGGATAATTTACAAAAATAATGAAATTATTAGCAAAATTGATCCCAAGGGACCCTATCCCAATAGGCCCCCAACACAAAGTCTTGACTCGTCCTCGAGTCACTCTGCTGGTGGTGCATCGATCTTCAGCTGCAGCT
This sequence comes from Pinus taeda, assembly GCA_000404065.3. Lineage (NCBI taxonomy): Eukaryota > Viridiplantae > Streptophyta > Pinopsida > Pinales > Pinaceae > Pinus > Pinus taeda. The sequence goes on from APFE030242875.1 coordinate 33,953, forward strand.
CACTAAACTCTATCTTCAATAATTGCAGGTTTGTTTTCCCTTGTACAGCAATCTGATAGACTTCTTCAACCAATTTTTCTTTGGTTGGGCCTTCGACTACAACACCCATGGTTCTTTGTGTCTGCTGCATTACCTTCAACTTGTTTTGTACTAATAGCATCAACTAACTTACCTCATCCACCAGGGGTTGCATCCTTAAATATATAATGCCTTCCTTTCAATGCAGCTCATCGATCTCAGTATGGATGATATTTCCCCCCTATAATCTGGCGAACCTTTGCACTGATGCTAAGGTTCACGTTGTAAACTAGATTTCATCAAGCTTCCTCTTCTTTTCCCAGATATCTTCTTCAATCTTCTGTAGAGTTGGATCCTCCTATAGCGAGGCCCACAGTTCCATGGTCTATTCAAACAATTGAGTGCATCCATTGACGATAGCTCCTAAGGTAGCCATGTCTTCTTTAATAGCATCCTCGTGTTGTTCTCTGACTTCTAGAGGAGTGATTGGTTGCAACTTAAGTTGGAGCCCAGAGATCTGCAGTTGCAGCTGAAATCTGACTTTACCAATTTATGCCTTCAACTCCTTTGCAACGGTAACTAGCTTATGAATCTTTTCTGCAGAGGCTACTTCAGCTAGAAACTGGAGCTCGGGAAGCTCACTGCAAGCCTACATGATTGTTGCTTCCAGCTTCTGACTTCACGTCATTACTTCCTCCCTTTCATTCAAGGCCTGTGCCTTTTCCTCAAACATCTGCTAATTATTGGTTTTGACTTCATTGATGATCAACAATGCACAATGTTCCTGAACTCTAAGCTCATCAGATACCCCTTGATGCATCTCGTGGAATGTCTAGATAGGAAGCACCACCAGGTTCAGACTCATATCCTTCATGTGTAGGAAGTGCACCCTGTCTTATGATGCTTCGACGTGTAGTGACCCCTCTAGAAGCTGGACTCTACAGAGGTCTATCGTGAGCTCTACTACTATGGCTGACCCACTTTCTTTTTTCAGGCTCGCTTGTCCCATGCTTACTCGAATGATTTTGGTTTGGACCTGCAATTCCCATAATCCATGTTGTATCGTATCCAGTGTCTGATGATATTGGTCTTCGATGTGGTTCCAAATGTTATTTTTTGTGTTGCAGACCACATCTCTGATCTCATCCAAGTCCCCTTCTATGAGGACAAAAGGAATCGCGTTGGTTTATTTGTCTGAGTTATGCTTCTTGCGTGGCCCTATAGAACTCCTCGTCTACCTCTTTTTGACAATGAAGGGGCACTCAAAACCTATGCCCCCTTCTTCTTCACCCTTTGTTTCTTCCTCCACATTGGTGCGCTCTATGTCAGCCTCACCGATGTTGATAGTGGCCTACGACGTAGTGGTAGTCTTTTCCTTTGGTACGTCAATCTCTTTGGTAGAGACCTTTTCTTTGGTTGCATCTTTCTCCCTTGCAACAACTGCTTTCTGATATGTGACCTTTTCTTTTGCTAGTTCCTTCTCTTTCATGGAAGCCTTATGTGCTTCCTTCTTCTTTTCTATTGTCGATGATGTCGTTGTTGTGGTCTGTGCTACTTCACCTTCAGTAACATTACTAGTTTCCGTGTTGGCATTAGAGGGGGTAAGCCAGTCACTCGACCATTTACTAACGACCCCCACAATATCGTCCTCGGTGGCTAAGTATGGAAACTTGTGCCATGTGCGTCTGGCATCTTTCTTCGCGTGAATGTGAAATTTATGGAAAGTTGCCTTGAAATTTGCAACATTGTTGTATTGCACGTGCAAAATTGGTGATAAAATTGGCTTTTGGTTAATCACCATCCTCATCTTTGACTCAAATAAGACCCAAAAGATCTTCGCCTCCTTTTGTGGCCCACATCGAAGCAAACTTCACTACCTCAGGTAGATCTAGATCATGCTGAGGGAACTGAATTTCTTCAGGAATCCTCCATGCCATCAACGCAATCAACAACAACAACCACGCATAGTGGAATACCTTGCCCTCATCCTGGGCTTCTCTGCAGTCCTCCAAAAGTCCATGACACAAGTACTGAGCCCAGTTGTACTGGGCTCCTTTGGCACACTGTAAAGACAAAGAGATTACTAGGGTCGGTACTTTATCTCCGTGGCACTTCCGCATGAATTTTCAAGGAAAAATTTTTGTAGCAAACTGCACCACGCCATCTAATATGGAATTTATTTCTTAGCCGCATGACTTCTTCGTCAGCTTGAAGTCACTCTTCAATTGATCTGCCAATTTCTTCTCCTGCGACTTTCCCACGAAAGCCTCTGCAGGGTCCACTCCTTGGTAAGGGAACAAATATATTGTGTGGATTAGCATATCAGTGATCGAGATGGTCCCTCCCAACCAAAGGCACCCATCATGCACCAATGTCAAATGTTGATGCACACAAACCATGTTTATAGTGCTACGACTAAAATGCGGCACCCAAAACATGTTTAGTAACCCTATGCACCCAACTCTGGCCACCCATTTCATTTGCTCAATCCTCGTGACCTCAAATTCTTCATAATATACCTTCTTCAGGTAATTTCTCAGGTCCAACTGTGGGAACTTTGGGTGGTCCCCTAGGTCCCAATCCTCCATTTTCAAGTATGGTATTTGGGCCAACAAATTTCCTTCAAATGGCACATTCTCTGACAACAAAGGTGTGGATACCAATGAACTTCATTGAATTTGGGTCTTTAGGCACTTAGTCATTGATTTTCTTTGCAATATATACAATGGTAGCTGAGTTATCAACTCAGCCTCCTCTATATCAATCTCCTCAACACTCCCGGCTAGTTCTTCCTCATCTAAGTCTAGGGGATCCATCAGTTTCCTGGAGTCATCTATCTTTCCCTTCTATTGAATCTCCATCAGATTTTTGAGCGGCGATTGCCACACTAGTGCTTGTTGGGGCTTCTTCTTCTTATTATCCACTGCCATAGAAGCATATGGCTTAATTCTTGGCAACCTAGGCACTGTAGTAGAAAACCTTGTAGGTACAGGTTAGACCAGCTTCATCTTAGGTCGAGTTGTAGTCATTCTCTCAATGATTTTCTCATGCTTCCAATTAGATAAATTTGCAAATCCTAGCTGTGAAATATTCTCCTTAATTCTTTCCCAATCCTTAACAAACATACAACACTTCTCTTAGCGCAAACTAAAGTGCAAAAGCTCAAGGAAAATTATCAAGAAGAAAAGTGTTTGAATGTGGGGAGGAATGTTATATTTATAGCTCAATTTGAATTCAAATCCATCTGTTCCCTCCAAATCCCTATCATTAATGTGTTTTTGGTGGCCGATCTCCAAATATAAGCATCTTAAATGGCCCCCCAGCTCCCTTTAACAAAAAAGTGGCCATCCAATCAGCGATAGTGCTTCCAATAGGCACTTTTTGGCTAGGCTTCCCGGGACCCACCATTTTAACACAGCTCCTTCATCACAACTCTCCTCTGCACCTTCCCTTGATTCATCTCGCAACCCATTCGCTTCACCCAACCATCCTTATGGCAGTGTAGTTTATAATTCTGCACTTCCTTGCAACTGCCTGGAGTACTAAGACTGTCTTGCATTCATATAGTTAATGTGTAGGGACGGGATCACTGTTGTAAACTTTTAACTGACTGCCATTGAATTTCCTGGAAACAGCTCCACATTCATCTTCGTGAGCTGAATTGCACTTCCATCCATAATCTCCTTAATAATATATGGTTGTAGCCAATGCATTTGGAACTTTTCCAGAAACTTCGTGAACTTACTGTCATATAGTAATACCAAATCTCCATTCTTAGATGTGTTGTTTGATATGGCGATCATGCCATGCCTTTTTGCAATCCTTCTGCACCTGCTGATGAAAACCTGTTAAGAAGTGATATTCCTCCAACTAAACTAGTTGCACGAGGCGTGCTTCTATGGTATCTCAATTGTCGATGTTTATAACTGCAGCAATCCACAAATTTGGCATGATTTACTCCATTGGCATTACAGCTTCATGTCCGTAAACCAGTTTGAGCGGCATTTGTCCAGTCTACTTTTTGCATGTAGTTCTATACACCCATAGGACAGTTGGCATGCGCACATCCCAATCATTCTGCTTCGCGTTGCAAATCTTCATTAAGACATTCTCTTGGATTTTGTTAACGGCTTCCACTATGCCATTTCCTTCATGATAATACGGTGTACTCCTCTGATGATACGTATGGAATTATTCAAGAAAATAAGAAAGTGTTTCATTCAAAAATTGCAAACCCCTATCACTCATCAAGATCTTAGCGAAACCAAAACAAGACAAGATGTATTAAAAAGTGAAATTTGCAGTTGTAGTTACGCTTCAATCCTTTACAAGTTGCACCTCAGCCCACCTGGTTAAATATTTGGTCACTGTAATGATGTATCTGGCTCTTGTTTTCTTTCCCAGTGGCTAAATTGGTACCACAAACTCTATTGCCCACTTGTCAAATGTCTGTAATGACACTTGCAGGTTCAAAGGAAATTCATCTCGTCGTGATGACCTCCTCATTCTCTAACATACATCACATGCCCTGTAATAAACCTTGGAATCTATATGCATAGTCAACCACCATCTACTCTTAGGATATTCTACGCAATTTCTCTTCCCACATAATGTCCTCCCACAACTCCTCCATGAGCTTCAGCGAGGATACTTTTTCATTCATACTCTAGGACATACCTATGCAATATTTCATTAGTTCCCATTTTATATAAGTGTCTAGTGATACGAAGAAATATACAACCTAGACCACCAATTCTTTCTTTTGTTGTGTTGTATACCCTTTAGGAGCATTACCTGTAGACAAGAATTGGATTATGTTTGTGAAATGCTCATCGGCAACGTGTACCAAAAATAGTTACGCATAAGGCAATCTGTCCTCTAGATTTGTAGGTTCGTTGCCATTCTCAATCCACGAAAGGTGATCTGGTCCAAAATTTAGTCGACTTGGCTTTATGATTACTTCAAATTCATATTCTTGAAAGAGCAGCAACCATCTATAGATTTGGCCCCCCAACACATGCTTGTTGAACAAGTACTTCAAAGAAGAATGGTCTGTGTACATCTTGAAGTGCGCACCCAAGAAATGGTGCCTGAATTTCTAGAGTGCATACACCATTGCTAATTCTTCACACTCTGTGGTTTAATAAGTATTTTCTTCCTTCAATAACTTCCTACTCGCAAATGCTATCGGATGGTCGATATCACCTTCACTTGGTTGGGTTAGCACAGCTCCTAGTACTATGAAAGATGCATCTACGTGTACGTGAAACTCCTTCTTCCAGTCGGGGAACACTAGAATGGGTTCAGTGACCATTTTTTCCTTCAAGACATCCAAAATTTTCTAGCAATCATTGTCTGAGCAAAAAATCGCATCATTTTTCATCAATTTTTCCATTGGCGCGATGATCTGTGCATACACTTTGATGAATTTTTTGTAATACCCTATGTGGCCCAACGTAATGCGCAATTGTTTGACATTCTTTAGAGGCTCCATATTAATAATCATTGCACTTTTGGCAGGGTCTACTATCAATCCCTACTTGCAAATAACATGGCCCAAGAGTATCCCGTAGGGTACACAAAATATGTATTTCTTTAGATTAAGGGATATCTGATACTTTCGACAAGTATCCAACATGAGGTGAAGACTAGCAACATGTCTCTTTACTAATCCAAACACTGTCTAATAATCAAAGTAAACCTCCAAAAACATGTGAATAAATTCTTTAAAGGTCGTGACTACCACCCTAGAGAAGATTGTCGGGGCATTTTTAAGTCCGAAAGGCATAACTGTATACTAAAAACATCCCCATTCAGTCACAAAGGTGGTCTTAATCTGATCCTCCAATGTGATCTTGATTTGATGATACCTTGAGAACCCATAAGTAAACGAATATACTTCCTATCCTCCAAAATTTTCCAGTACTTCCTCTATGAATAGCGTAGGAAATGGATCATGGACACAAGCATCATTCAACTTCCTTAAGTTTACGCATATCCAAATCTCACCCTTCGTCTTCTTTTCCTAAACCACCATAGGAGTAACCCAATATGATTCTTCGATAGGCTCAATAATCTTGGTTGCAAGCATCTTATCCAATTCGTCGCACACTTTTTCCTTGTTCTTAAGATTCAATAGATAGGGGCGTTTCTTTATTGGCTTCGCATCCAACATTAGAGTGATCTTCATGACACCCAGATCCCCTACTATGCCTTTCATATCAGAGAACTTTGTGGGAAACAAGTCCTGATACTCCCACAATAACTCTGCAACTTTGTCCACTATGTATTTCTCCCAATAGTTGCCTATGTTTGTGAACTTCGACTACACTTCCAATCCAATATTCACCTGCTTTGTCTTCAAGGGCTTTGAGATATGAAGAACCTCCACCATAGTTCCTGCAACTTCACACTATCCTTCTGACTCAAGAACGTTGATGTTCCTAGGATCTTATTCACCTTCTTCAATGGTCACGTTGTAGCATTCGAGCATATGGTGCAGCTGCGTACTCCAATTTGGTTGTACGCACGCAACAGGTTCTTCAGACATTATGAATATTGCAGATTTTATCTCTTGTAACACTTCGTCAATACACTCAAATCCATCTTGAAAACTGAACGTTAACATAAAAAATTCTTTTAGAACATCCCATTCTACATTTATGTTTCACAACTCTGTTTCTAGATACCAGTTCATTGGAATCGTATTGAAAGTGTGGCAGAATATATGAACCCATTATGGTTGTGATTCTTCTCCCCATGCTTTCGTCCATTGAGCCATATGTTCGTGCGGAACATCCTTCATTTTATATTTCTCCGTAATACGGGTATTGGCATACCCTAACCGCAGCTTCATCATCCATCGAAATTCCTCCCAATATGAAAAGGATTTCTTATGTGTACCCCACCATCTTGCAAGTGTAGATCTCAACACGATGTTTAATGCCTGGAACCAATGTTCCTCTGGTACATCCCTTTCAAATTTATCCAGAAATAGATTGACATCTTTTAAACCATCATAATACAGTAATTTGCGTACCTTAGTGGATATACATCGGAGTGACTTAGTAATCCTATTGCATTGCAATGATGATACCCCATACAACCTGTTATGTTAGTGTTCAAGCTCCTCATATGAATATGAATCATAGGAGTTGTCCTTCTCCCATGTAATTTTCCCATCCATTGTAGGGTTGATCCAATATTCATCCCACATAGTAAGGTTATAGATTTTCTCAATATTGTCCTCCTCATAATAATCACGGACTGGTTCAGTATAACATGCACCCTTGGCTAGATCCAATGGAACAATAACCCTTAGTTCCTTCTTTTCAAATGTCATATTGCACTTCTTAAGGTTGATAATTGCGTTCATATCAAATTCCTAATCAATTCCAAGTAACGATGGGTAAGGGTTATGGTCGTCCACTTTTTTGATCACTTCAAAATCAGTTATGGCATGTGCCCCTTCAATATCCACAGTTACCCATGTAGGCACCCAAAAGGAATAATCTTTTTTTGATTCACCATTCTTATTTAAATTGGGGACCACTGTAATGTTGGTCTTCCCATTCTCTCCCAGGTTTGTTTCAACAAAACATTTTCATCAGACCCCAAATCAAGTATTACCTAATTCATTTCAAATTCTCCTATATGGGCAGTCAATCTCATTTCTTGACCAGTCTTTTTCTTACCTTTGTCCACCTTATGTACCACATGTTATTCCAGCATTGGCTTATTCTTTCCAGTGCAGTTATCTATCAACTCTTGTCATCCCTCTACTACTTTTTGGTCCCTTGAGATCTTCATGCATGTCTGTAAGAAATATGCTAACAATGATGGATTTTTTTCTTGCCCAGCACTGACTCCTTTAGGCTTCTCCATGCCTATACATTGAGTCCTTGATGTAGAAGCTCCTGCATCTGTGAAGCTCCTCTTTGCCTCCATAAATATTTCCTTTACTTTATTTATGTCGAATATAGCCTCCTTGTCATAGCCTTTCAGACCCAAACATTCTCCTCTAGTTGTTTTCCTTTATTCTCCCCATAGTTATACCACTTCGCATAACAATATCAACACTTTTCCCATCCTCACGTGGTTTAGACCTCATCATTTGGATGTTCTAGGTAGGTTGATGAGTCTGGGTATTCTTTTCTTGCATCTTCATGGTGAGCATGAGATAATCTTCTATGACATGATAAAACCATCAACAATATTGGCATGAGGGGTGCATTGGATTCTAACAATCGTGCACAAAGTGACTTGGCCACGACCCCTTCCGGCTCCTCCCCCCTCGTCCTCTTCCTCATCCCTAGAATCATCCTCGTGCTACAGTCGCACCTTGATCCTAAGGACGTGCCTCCATTTGTACTCTATATGTTAGTGTTCTGTCCATCATCAGTTCATAACTTCAGCAATTGTGTTCGTCATGACCCATGGACTTACAGAAATTATAGAAAAACTCCTAGGGATTTTGCATAAAATTTTGTAGTGAATGACAATTATCCACCGTATGTTTTTCTATAATCTAACAAATAGCGCACCATGGTACTACACCCATACTTGTACCAACAATATTTTTTGGCTTTAGGGGAATAGGACCTCCCCCAACTAGGTAATTCTGGTACACCGAGCAATGGTCCTTATTGTGACAATGGTTGTTACATTTCAACCATACTTCCACTCACCTCATTTTGGACTTCTTTTCTCTTTTTAAGGCTTTGAAAATCCATATGTAGGCTAGACAACTGTCATTGAATCCGTTGTACTCCCAGATTCGTATCCTGAATAGGTGAGGCTTTCAATTTCATATCAATCTCTAGTGCCTCAACATGTGTTCCAATCTTCTGCTATGATAGTGACAATCTCAAATGGGGTAGTAGCGAAGCAATATACCAATCCTTGTGTTGGTCATCTGTGATCTAAATATTAGCTTGTTGCAGTAGACATTTCAACCTATGATCAAAGTCCCATGCGGACTCATTTACCTTTTGTTGGATCTCTTTAACCTTTGTTACCGATTGAGCTTGCGACTTAAGCCTCTTGAATTCATTATTTAGTGCTTCCTTTGTTTCTTTCAACACTGCGTTTGGATTATTCAAACAATACTTAATATACCATCTCAGTGCTCAATCTTGCAATGTTGTGACCAACTATGCTTTCTTCAAGTCATCATCTGTAATCTCCTGTGACTTCCATACAACATTTTCTACAAACCAAAATTGTTTAGGGTCTTCTATCCCTAAACCCTTGAATACGGGCATCTTTAGAGTGTTTGCCATGTTAAATAGTGGAGGTGGAGGTGGAGGTGGAGGTGTAGGTGTGTGAGGTGAGGGTGATGGTGGAGGTGGAGTGGATAGATGTGGTATTCCCGCGATACCCTGATTTATCGTATGCAGCACATCTTGAGGTGTTTTCAGAATACTACTTTCTTCGTCGCTATTAGACGCTCCCAACAGAGGACTATAATTAGCACCTGAATCTATATCTCTTATGAGATTCCTTCCACTTCGTGTAGTTCCCATCAAGTCTCTCTAAACATTAATTCAATGGCATAACCCTTTTCTCGCAAAATAGCATTTTAATCCAAGTTTTCAGGGACTTCATATACTTACCTCTTGGTCCTTTGAAAAAATGGTGTTCAACTTCTTTATAACTGAAAGATGTATCGATCTCGAACAAAGTAATGAATCTGCCCAAAAAAAAATCAATCCAGTAATTGACAGCCCTCGCAATCTTGTTTTTTGAAGCTTCCAGGCACCTCACCAACTCTCGAGTCCACACAATAGGTATATCCAATTTCCACGTACCTTGATTGTCCGACAATTTAGACAACCATTGATATAAGTCGCACGGAAAAGAGAAGAAAATTTTGTGTTCATCTGTATATAGGTATCTATTTAACCACTCTTCCTTTGATAGGTGCAAATTCCTATTTTTCTGGGCTGCAAATTCGTGCAACTTCCGATCTATCCACTTCTTGATCTCCTTCTTAGTTGAGAACCATTTATTCGACATCACACATTCCTTAGATAGATCTTGGTCCCAGCAATGGAACCATTTGTTGGCTCGAGGGGGTTTGGACCCAGGTTCAGAGTTAGTTGCACCAACCAACAAAACCCTCAACTATTGGCCCTTTCGGAAACAACCTACGTAGCACAAGCTGCAGTCTCACCCAAGGCAGTATCGAGGGATGACAAAACCAGGTTTCTACATCCATAGGTCTATATGATAGGTTCTTGTTACTTCTAGGGCTTTGTTCAAACCTTTGCAAACCCTAATCCTTAAAAATCAGAAATTAAAATAGCTTACAGATAACAGATTCTAACTCTGCACTGATTGCTATAATTCATAACATCAAGTAACAGATCTACCACTTTCGCGCATCCATTAAGTGTTTCTTATTATAAATGCAGTAAATAGATCGAATACAGAGTAAATGCAGAAGTAAACATAAATGCACAGATACATAGATATTGCTCAAAGAATAGACTTTATTACATTCAAAACTTCTATTACAGACTCTCTCTTCCCTACACACACAGCTACAGGGGCCCGGACACTCAGTTTCAAAATTACTAAGGTCTCCACACACATAGTTGCATGATCCTTCCCCTTCACCTAAGTATAGAGTAGGCAATACAAACCCTAAGCTTTCCTATCTATGTTCTTTGTTATCTTCACTGACTTCACTATGACCATCTATGACTCTTTTATATCATCTTCTTTTACAATACTATGGTCGCGAGCCATGGGTGGGTCACAAAAAAATTTACTTCTAAGAAGCTAAGGGGCTTTGACCTTCCTAAAGCCCCTTTGACTCCTAACAACCTTAACGCTCCACTCCTCAAAATGCGGAGACTTTACAAAAATAACAAAACTATTAGAAAAAATGACCCCAAGGGACCCTGTCCCAAATATGGCTCCCATCATTTTTTTAGTTGTATATGAATGAAAATTGTATATATGGCCTAATGGATGAAACTGCAACTAAAGTGATAAGGAAACAATTCCTCATAATGAATCTTAGATAAGTATGAGACCCCTATGCTTAGATATATTATTTACAAATGTAGGTTATGTATTCGTGATATGTTTAACGAAATGCCTGTCGTGGCTAGTAGGGGTCTAGTTAAGGTCTTATTCAAGTAATTGCATCAGTACTCTAATTTCCATGTTATCTTACTATTTTGAAGTTGTCATACAATTTTGGGTAGTGACCTGGGCTCTGGGCCTGAAAATGTGGCTTAAATCCCAGAGATGCTGACATAGAATTAAAAAAACTAGTCCCTGGACGTTGGCTTGCAGGCCAGTGAGAACGTCCAGAGGTCCCTCGATGTTGGCATTCCCATATCATGAGAGTGTCCATAGGTCAAGTGGTCCAAAATGTCAATGGGTCCCAGAAGCTAGTTGGCAGAAAGGTTGGGTTGGCTCCTGAGGGTCCTAATGTTGATGTTGAATGTATGTATGTTTTGTTTTCGTCAATTCCAATTCCTTAACTTGACTTAGGAGGTTGAATCATATCAAAGTGGCCTCTTGTCACATGTTTACCTCCACTAGACGGTTTCTTTGGTAGATGTGGGAGGAAGGTGTTACAGTATCCCTCCTATTATCGCTAGGAAGTGGTATAGGTGTGTTCCTTACCTCCTAAGGTGAGTGGCATCCCTCCTATTATCTAAGGTTTCCTAGTTCGTAGCATTAGCTCCCTGCTGGAAGAGGATTCCCAGGTCGTAGCATTGACTCCCCACTGGCAGAGGTTATCGGGTCATAACATTGACTCCCCATTAGCAAAGGTTTCCTAGGTGGTAGAATTGGCTCCTTATTGGAAGAGGTTTCCCGGGTCATAGCATTGGCTCACTGCTGGTTGAATTTTCCCGGGTAAGAACATTGGCTTCTTGCTGGAAGTGATTTTTGCGTGTTAGTTGTTGAACATGCAGCAATAAATTCCTAGTTTTATTTTCCCTTGATTAAATTAGGATAAATTTCAATTTCAATTTCAGCAGAATACTTAGGGGTAGTTAACTGAGGTGACATGGATCTTGTCACTTAGTTAACTCAGTAAATTTGAGTTGGAGACACTTGAGTTCATTTCTACATGATTGATTGCTAATTTGTAGCAATATATTTCAGTTAATTTAATTTATTGTCAATGTAACTAGTTCTCACTATTAGTAGAACTAGTGTAGGTTTAGTCAACGATGTGTAACTTTTCTTCACACTGAGTGATAAGGGTGTGTAACATTTTTCACACTAAATGATCATCCATTTAACTGATCAATCAACTCGAAATAATTTTTGCATATCGATAATTTGAGTTACCCAGTTGAGATTGGATTTTAAGGGTAGTGTACTATCAGTTGTAAACTATTCCAAGTTGTACAAGCCATGCATGCAGTCAGAGAAGGACCTATATGAATTGTGCAATCCAAATTGAGGAATTTCCTAATTAATAGGGGGATAATTACTTGAGGATCAACACAAGGAATAGGATCTTTAAGGCTCAAAATTTTGGCTAAGTATTGGCCAAGGTCAATCAGTCAGGTGGAGGATAGAAGATACATGTGCAGGTTGAGCTCAATCTTGAGCATGGCATATTGTATTCATCCATATTATTTGAGTAAGGCAATACAGATAGTAAGGGGTTTTGATCATTTGATTTCCCCTAAATAAACATATGTGTATGTGTGTTAAATCATGATGCATATTAATGATTTGTGTTCTCGATCGTGAATTTACTTCCACAGATGAGTAGAGTAGCTTCAAGTCTTGTGATTTAGTAAATTTCATGAGTAGTTTAGAATCTACACGTTAATGTATACATGATATCAGAGCTAGATTCATAGTAGAGAAGAGATTTCAAATTTTTCATTGCAGGAGGTTCGAATTTGAAGATCAGTGTTACAGGTTTTCTCCAAGACTGAGAAGATGGCTTTCAATGGACTCAAGCTCAAGTATGCTTTGGAAGTAACCACAAATTTTGTGGCATGGAAGACCTAAATGGAGGTAGTATTGGATGATAATGGGGTTCTAAAACACATTAATACATATATGTTGGGCATTGAATCCCCCCCATAGCAGGTCTTGGGGCTCAAAGGCCAAGTTTTGGTCAAAGATGTTGTAAAACTCCACGAATTGCAGGCGTGGAGTGTGAAGTGTAAAATTGAGTCATAGGATTGTTTGCCCTAAACATTGTATTGTAAAATAGGGTAAAGTCAGCCTACCCATGGTCTTCGGACCATGGGATTGTATAAATAGAGCAAGGCTCTAAGTTATAAAGTTAGTTAAGAAGTGATGGATAAAGAGAATAGTGAAGGAATGGTTCGGGCTTAGAGCAGAGTTCTAAGTCTCTTGGGTTGTGGTAGTAGGAAGAGGCTTTGTAGCTAAGTGTGTAGAGGCCTATTAGAGTCCGTAGATGAGTGCGTGGACCCCTACAGTTGAGTGCGCAAGGCAGTGTTGAGGTTGTAAGCAAGAATGAAGATTAAAAAAAATTTGATTTCTATTCCTATGTATTCGTTGTGCATTATCTTCCTTATGTTGGTTTATGTATTTCTCGCACCGATATAATTGATGAATATGTTGTAATAGCCATAACTCTTAAACACTCTAATTAAGTAATCAATTAATTAGCAAGGATCGTGGGTATTATACAAGTCGCGCCCCGAGTAGGGCTACACGGAAGCTGCACCATAGGTCGCGAAGGGATCACAAGTGCGCGTAGCGATAGGTCAGACCACGGACCTCCAAAAGGCCATCAGACATCCCAAGGGTGTGGAAACCTAGTTCTAGCACCCTCCCATACTACTTCGGGTGAGATATTAGTCTGTGCTCCATGGACTGTTTCTGAAAGGGCCAGTAGTACCGGGATTTGCTTGGCTAAATCACCTTTGAACCTGGGTCAGGCCCCACTAAGCCAACAAATGGTTTCACTGCCAGGACTGAGATCTACATAAAGGATGTCTGATGTCGTGAAACTAGAATCCTACAAAGAAAGAAATTGA
>APFE030242875.1:51111-75709 GCA_000404065.3 Pinus taeda
GCAGAGTTTGAAACAGGATAGGGCACCTCGGCCAAAGGCATGCGAGGAAGTATGATGCATAAAATGCAAGGGCCAGGGCCACGACAAAGATCATTGTCTAGTGTTCGAAAACTACTTAGTAGGAGGAGGGCCATTGCCATTAAGACTAGAGGCACAGGCGGGGCCGAGCGCGGCATATGCATTATGGTGAGTGATCTGCTAGATAAGAGGAAAACGTACCACAGCTAATTTTCATCTATTGCAGAAGTATATGCAAACAACCTAGCAATTGTTTTGTAATTTTTGTAGGTCAGTAGGCCATGACGAATGCACTAGACAAAGCTATGAACTAATGATGGATCGGACTCCTGCCTATAGGGTGTAGGCTGAAACGTGAGCCCTTGACCCAAATGCAGGGATGGCGCATGCTGGGTTTCAACGGCGAGGTCGGGGTTGTGGTGGAATGGAACGAGGAAGGGGTCACGAACAAATAATATGTTACAATTGTCGAGGGCTAGGGTATTTTGGCCGCAATTGTACAAACATGACTAGGATATCATGTTGGTATTGTAATCAGTTTGATCATGAGGTGGAAGATTTTCCTTCGTTGATAGCGAAGATGCACGAAAATGGGGGTACTCCAGCCCCCTCCGACCCAGAATTTACAAATGATGAGGTTTGAACTGCGCAAAGAAGACCCGAATGCAAACATGATGCTCAATAGCGGTGTGAAAATAGGAGATGATAAAGGGAAGTAGCTAGAAGAAAGCGCGTGGGTCCGCAAGGCTCCTACAAAGGAACCTGAGTTTGATTTAGAACATGCGAAGAAGACATTAATGGAAGCTAAGAAGAGCTTCACGGAGGCCTCCACTTCAGGTAGTAAGGATCAACTAGAACCAGGGATGGATCCTTCAATGCTCACTACCTTTCTGGAGACATGTATGAAACTACTATGCGACAGCAAGGTAGTCAAAGGGCTACAAGAACTTATCACTAGGTGTGTGGGGTCAAGAGAACCACGCGTGTTCCAAAAACTAGGAAAACATGCATTGTGCATAGGAAGGGAGATGAGGCTAACTGCGCAAACAAGTGAGTATGAAATAGATCAAGTAATCCTACACCTAGGTTCCGATGCGAATGTAGTACCAAAGAAAAGATGGGAATGCATGGGAAGACCCATGTTATAGTGGTCCCCTAGTCATTTACGAATGGCAAACCAACAGAAGATTTTTCCTATGGGAATACTGCAAGGAGTAACAGTCGATATTGAAGGCATGAGCGCGCATGCGGATTTTGAAGTGATAGAGATTGTTGATGACAACAATCCCTATCCCATGCCACTAGGAATAGACTAGGCTACTGATATGAATAGAGTCATAAATTTGAAGAAGTGCAAAATGACCTTTGAGAAAAAGTCACTATGCATAGTAATACTGCTAGACCCAGCCGAAGGAGCGTGATACATTGAGTCGGTGCACGATGAAAATAGTGACGATATTGACTATATCTATAAGATAACTGCACAAGGTGAGGATTGGGTGAATCCGACGGTAGTTGGAAGGATTTTGTGGCAGTGCAAAAGCTCTTGCACTTCAGATTCTGACGAAGAGATAAAGTGATGGCAGAATCAACTACACAAAGTAATAACACTGAACTGCAACATGATGATCAAGTCATTATGTTGTGTAATAATAGAGGCAAGGGAGCTTCCAACATATGATGGATTGTCAGCGTGGATGAATTTCTGAGCATATTTGAAAGTGTAGTACCAGAGCAGCAATGACTCGATGCGCTGAATTGGGAACTATGCGCAACACCCACACGATTGTGGGGTGCGCATCAAGGAACTTTTGAAGACTGGCATGGATGAAAAAGGATGATGCACCTACATTTTGGAAAACCCCAACTTCGAATAAAAGCTAATCAGATGGGGCAGAACGACTTGCGTGCCCACCTTTCCCGATGGGTACAGACATATGTTGTATAGCCTGTACAAGCACACACCACCCCCAACCTAGAGAATCAGAACAAACCACAGCAGCAGAAAGGGTGGCGCATGTTGCCAATTCTCCATGATGAAGTATTCCATAGGGTGCGCAGAGCACTGAACAAGGTTTACCAGACGAAATTAGCTGATTGGGACTTGCACATGCTAGCGGTTCAGTGGGCCTATAGGACCATATGCAAAAACCTGAGCGCGGAAATGATTCCAAAGGTGTGAAACAGAGTAGAACCCAAGATTTATAAAGGGAATACCAAAAGGAATCTACATGTAATAGCCCCCGCAATGATGACAGCGTGTGAAGACCAGGACGAAGAAATCACACAGCTATGAGAGGACGACCATATAAATATTTGGGAAGCCATTCAATGAGGGAACCTTATACTTCGCGAACTCAAAGAAGATCAGGTACGATTGAGGAAGAAAAGTATGTTGATGGACGCTGAGATCAAAAGACTAGGAAACGCGGTCACACAAACATGTATCTTTCATAAACCAAGGATGACAAAGCAAGATACGGATGATCATACGTGTTAGACGATTGTCACCAGGAATTTATGACTTTGCTACCATGGCTGAGACCACATCTTACCAAACATAGTAACAAGGGGAGCGCACCACATGAAGTAGAACGCGCTACACCGGTTTTCGTGAGGGAAATTGAGGAGTGTCCACAGACTAGACTAGAAGGCGAATTGGAGTCTTGCACAGATGGTGCAACCATTTGACTAGCCGTAGGGAGCAAGTCTTAGCACTCTAGACAGTTGAAAGAGAGCACGGGACTCTAAAAGAGTTTGTTTTGGCACTGCACGGTGAAGGAGGTGCACATAGAATTAGCATGGTATGAGGTTCGCGCTAGCGCACGGGGGGTTGCACTGTCGCGCAGGTCAACTGGGAAGTAACCGTTGACATCACTATTCATGACGAGATGTCCAATTTAAGCCAAAAGGGAACAGGCAACAGGCAATTAAGACACGAATTAACAGCTAGATTTGGGATGATCTACTGCCAAGAATGCATTAATGACTCAGAAATGGGAGGAATGATCAAATTAAAATTCAAAAGATGCTATAAAGCTCCAAGGAATAGCCACAAGACAACACTTGGTTGTTTTGGATTTGAGCAGTTGCAAAGTATTGAGCACCAAGCAATCTTACCATCTTTGAGTACGCGACAAAACATATCCTGTGCAAACACGATGACTACTACTAAGCCAGGTGTGAAATTTGCCGGAGATACCACTGAGGAGCTTGCAGATGTGGCAGTTGCACCAGAAGTTCCAAAATCACCACGGATGTCATGGCCGAAGAAAGATAAACAGACTATGGGACCAGTCCATATGTCCCTAAGAAACCTACGATTCCGCAAGATATAAATGGAAGAAGAAGGCAAGGTCGTCACCATTGAATTGGACAAAGAGGAGGAGGACTTACAGGCTCTAATTGATCAAATAGAGGAGCAAGGCAATGTGGAGGAGGACGTCCCACTAATTCCTTCCACAGTGAAGTTACCCACGTATGTCCCTCCATGGAAAGGGAAATTTAGGGCACCCAAGGACCTATAAGCCACGAAGAGTATGCTTCAGACCCCGATCCTCCCCAACAGAATTACTTTTGAAGGTTTGTTCCTAGGCCGAGTACCTACCCTAAAATTCAAAGATTGGGACCTCACAGATAGCAAGAAGTTCCTGCACCTAGCAATGGAGAGCTTGATGAAGCAAAATTCAGAGGGGCTAGTAATCACACTAGAGCCACGAAAATGGTTGCGCAGTGTGGAGAAGGCTAGATTACTTCATCTACGATGGATACCCCACTTTCACCATGTGCCCATCACCATTTTCGTCATCACGTAGCTGCTATGCGTTGTGCATGATGGGTATCTATGGCTGGAGGAGCCTATTCCCATCACGACGAAGCTTATTCATCGTATTTCTCGACTTCCCTGTAAGGGAAAGGACCCCGCAATGATGGTGGGCAAAAGCAGCGATTTGGCTCTCGCAGAAGCCATGAAAACTAAATACAAGCTAGAAAAGAAGAAGCAAGGCTACACAATTGCGAGTATCAAGGACAAAGGTGTGCGCGTATCCACCCAGCTCCTAGCCGGAAAATTAATGTGAAAGTGTCACACCGATGAAATACCAGCACCTATGGTTGCGTTGGCCGAACAGTGCATGGAGGGGATATAATTCAACTAGGCGAAGTTCCTCTGTGAGGAATTTTTGACAAACTACAAGGAGGCTCAAGAGTAGGGTAAGACCTTCCACTACACATGGTTGCTCTTATCCATCTTGTTGATAGCAGGCGAACTACCGGAAGATAGACAGCTCCTGGATATCAGCCAAGACATACCTGAGGCCGCGAAGTATGCTTCTCTCTGGGCCACTAAAGATGCAAAGCAGATTCATGCCACCAAGATTTTTTGGGTGCTGATGGAGGCGAGCATCTGGATGTGGATCAATAGAAAACCACGTTTGTCTCCCACAGTGTATGCCACTCTGCAGAGCTTCACAGAGTTTAAAGCGGACATGCACAACATTTATGTGCGGGCGCGAAAGGATCTGGCAAAGGCATGGACGAAGCTCCCATTCATTTCTACTGATGACGCCATCTTCAGGGCATTGGAAACATGGCCTCTGGAGTGGCGCACCTCGGACTTGGCAGGAATGGAAAGGGCTGCAACTCAATAAAGGAAGAAGGACACCTGGCCGAAAAGAGGCACCAGGAAAAAGCAGCAACAAAGGCAGTGCACAACAGAAGCCGGCCGATGAAGCAGCAGCAGCGCAAACAATAGAAACAACAACAGCACCAACAGAAGAGGCCGAGGAGGGCCATGACATGTCCATAGGGTAGGGGGCTGAGGTCATAGACCTGGCTGAAGAGCACGTAGACCCAAAAACCACCTCGCAATAGCTGAAACGGTCGTGCGTCCCTGAGAAGCCAGTCCCCAGAGAGAAGGTTAAGGCATCGAAGATGTCTATCGACCCAATCACTCTTATAGAAGGTAATACTTTTTACATCGACAAAATGGTTCGCGATGTCATTAAGGATGTGCTCCAAGAGGTAATGACAGAATAGAACACTGTGTTGGGGGCAATAAGTGCACATCTACAGGAACTATAGGTGAAAATCCCATAAATAGGATTGATGGCCCCATATGTCACAGCAGGTACATCAGAGGCAGAACAAATGTTGCGCGCCCGAATGACCAACACTTTTGTGTTCCCCGAGGGTGCATTAGTAGCAGCGAATGAAGTTGACCAAGCTATGGTGGGTAGGATTAAGGGACTGGGCTTAAACTTGGCTGCCCTTCCGTGAGAAATCATGTACCAGTTACAGGATGGGATCATAGTCGAGCTCTGTGCCAGAGAAGGCTACGTGCTACAGGTATTGAGTGAATAGAATATCAATATAGAAGCTCAACTGATAGCATGATGAACTGGTTTCAAAGACTCAAGGACTAGAGCAGGCAGTAGACAATGCTTGTAGAAATGCCCTAGAATTGGTCTTCCTGTAAGATCTACCAGTAGCAGAGCGAATCCACTGATTGGAAACTGGATTCCGCAAGGCAAAGGAATCTGCGATTAAAGGCACAGTCCTCTATGCCCCCACAAGTTAGGGAACAGTGCACTGGCACTATTCATAAAGGGCTGGAAGAAATAGGACAGGCAGTATAGAACTGCACCGCTATGTTGGAGGAATCATTTGCAATCCTCACTTCATTATAAGAGGACCCCAACATACAACGACTAGAAGCGGAGGCGCGAGAGCTTCAAATACAGTATGACAGTGTGCATGGAATGGTGTAAACAGTTTTCTTGCCCAATGGCTTGGGAAGCTACAACAGGCAAAGGCGTTGAAGGAACTGGTGGATGCTACGCAGCAAAAAGAGGCGGTCCTTAAAGCGTGCGTCCAGCCTTGGATTGATGAGGCCTTCCTCATCACTACAAACATCGAAGGAAATCTCACATAGATGAAGGTGATGCATGCCTAAAGACAGGGAGTTGCCCCTGATAGCAAGACTTTGACTAAGAGAGTGGAGCAGATCTAGCAAACTGCAGATCAATGCGCTGCGGACCTCAAGGAAGTGAAGGAACGGTTAGAGGGGCTCTATGCCAAGATCACCACACCAGCAGAGTGACTCAAGACGAGTCACGATGATTACGTTGGGGGCCTGTTGGGCATAAAATCCCCCCCACAGCAGGTCTTGTGGCTCAAAGCCCAAGTTTTGGTCAAAGATGTTGTAAAACTCCACAAATTGCAGGCGCGGAGCACGGAGTGTACAATTGAGTCATAGAATTGTCTGCCCTAAACATTGTATTGTAAAATAACATAAAATCGGCCTACCCATGGTCCACGGACCATGGGATTGTATCAATGGAGCGAGGTTCTAAGTTGTAAAGTTAGTTAAGAAGTGATGGATAAAGAGAATAGCGAAGGAATGGTTTGCTCTTAGAGTAGAGTTCTAAGTGTCTTGGGTTGTAGTAGTAGGAAGAGGCTCTGCAGCTGAGTGCACAGAGGCCTAGTAGAGTCTGCAACTAAGTGCGTGGACCCCTGTAGCTGAGTGCGCAGGGTAGTGTTGAGGTTGTAAGCAAGATTGAAGATTAATAACAGATAAGTTTATTTCTATTCTTGTGTATTCGCTGTGCATTATCTTCTTCATGTTTGTTTATGTATTGCGCGCACTTATATAATTGATGAATATGCTATAATAGCCATAACCCTTACACACTCCAGTTAATTAATCGGTTAATTAGCAAGGATCGTGGGTATTATACGGGTCGCACCCCGAGTAGGGCTGCGTGGAAGCCGCACCACAGGTCGCGAAGGGATCGCAAGTGCGCGTAGTAACAGGTCAGACCTCAGACCTCCAAAAGCCCATCAGACATCCCAAGGGTGTGGAAACCTGGTTCTAACACCCTCCCATACTACTTCAGGTGAGATCTCAGTCTGCGCTTCGCGGACTGTTGCCAAAAGGGCCAGTAGTACCGAGATTTTCTTGGCTAAATCACCTTTGAACCTGGGTCAGGCCCCACTAAGCCAACAATATGTAGCAAAACCCCCAGCATCTGATGCCCAGGATCTTGCTTAGTGGAAGAAGGATGTGGCTAAAGCAAGGAGGATCATGTTGGATGGATTTCAGGATCATATTGCCTTGAATATCAATGGGAAAGAGACTTCATTTGTGATGTGGAAGACACTGATAGAGTTGTTTCAAAATAATAGTGACCACAGGAAGCTGGAACTCAAGGACAAGCTTCGAAGTATTAAGATTCAAAAGAATGAAACAATTATGCAATACCTGACCAAGTTTACAGAGTTTCATGATGAACTTGGTGGGGTTGGTATTACTGTCCATGAAGATGATCTAGTAGCTCTAGCCCTCTTGAACCTTCCTAATGGCTGGCATAGTTATCAAAATTGTAGAGAGAAACTACCAAGCTGGTAGTGGTTATGGTCTGATCTAGTGCAGGAAGAAATAAGGCAGAGCAAGAAAAACGATACTTCATCCAAGGTCGGGGATGAGGAGAATTGTGCCTTGGTTGGAAAGGTAAAGAAAGGGAAAGGGAATAAATCCCAATCGAAAGCAGAATCTAGTCAAGGGGGCAAGAATAAAGACCTTTCCAAAATTAAGTTCTTTCATTCTCATGAATTGGGACACTATGCCATGAAATTTACACCCAACAAAGAAACCAATAAGATAGTAGGAGGAGCAACAGGTGAAGCCATGGCTTCAAAGATTAAACTTGATTTTACCCTCATTGCATGCATGGAAAGCACAGTGATGAGTAGTGTGTGGTATCTCGACAATGGTGCCTCATTCCACACAATGGGAAACAAAAAAAAATTCAATGACTTGGAGGAGAAGCATCTCCAGATGCACATGGATATGGGAGATGATGGAATGTATCATGAGACCGACATTGGTACAATCACTTTTCAAAGGGATTTTGGCTCCCCTCTTAGGCTCAAGGATGTGATGTATGTACTAGACCTGGAGAAGAATCTAGTTTTCGTTGTGGTGTTGGAAGACCATGGCTAGGATGTGATATTCAAAAAAAGGAAGTCTTTCTTAAGACACATCACCACGTGACAAGTGAAGAATATCCAGGTTCGAGTGAAGAACCTCTGCACATTAAATGTGGAAGACTCTGCAACATTGAGCACAAAATAAAAGAAGGTTTAGAGTCAAGATGTTAGTGAATTATGGCATAGAAGACTTGGCCATTTTCATCATGGCACTTTGAATATCATGCAGCAGATTTATATAGACCTCCCAGTGGAGCACTAGAGAAGTGGGATACATGCAAAGGGTGTACATTGGGGAAGTACACAAAATCCACCTTGAATGATCTGGACAACAAGGTGCATGAATCCTTGAAAGGATCCATTCTGATCTCTGTGGACCTTTCTCAACATCCTCCACTACCAAGCACATGTATTATGTTATATTTGTAGATGATTTCTCATGAAAGTGTTGGATCTAATTAATGCATAAGAAAAACCATACATTATCCAAATTTTTTGAGTTTAAAGCACTTGTTGACAAAGATATTGGCAGGAAAGTGAAGGCTCTTAGGAGTGATAATAGTGGTGAGTACGTGTTGAATGAGTTTAAAAATTTATGTGCAAAGGAAGGCATTCGACAAGAGTTGACAAAACCTCATAACCCACAACAAAATGGGGTGGGTGAGAGGAAGAATAGAATTATTTTGGGAGCATCACGGTCGATGTTGCATAACAAAAGCCTACCTCTACACTTGTGGGCCGAAGCATGCAACATAACAGTCTATTTGTAGAACAAGAGTCCTCACAGGATTCTTGGCATGAGTACACCAAAGGAATATTTTTCAGGGAAGAAACTAGATTTGTCACACTTCAGGATCTTTGGATCATCAATTTACTTTCATGTTTCCCAGGAAGCAAGAAAAAATATAGATTTGATAGCATAATTAGGCATATTTGTGGGGTACATAGATACACGTCACAACTATTGGGTGTACTTTCCATCCCTCAGGATGATAGTGGTCAGAAAATATGTGAAATTTAATAAGGAGAAGGAAATGAGGTGTTCTCTTGAGAGGGAGCTTCAGTTGCAACATGATCAGGAGCTTTTAGCTTCAAAAGAAGAATCTCAGGAATTTGTGGAGCAATCAAAGGTAGAGGAGCATAGAGTGGAGACATCCACTCAAGAAGATACATCCAGAGAAGGAAGGAAGCGAGCCAGGGAAGCTAACATATTATTTCACAATGCTAGAGATAATTTGGGAGCACCCACATCACAGTGCAGGTAGAGGAGGTCACCTAATCATTACACTAGCTACATGGATCTAATGAGTGAGCTAGTAAAGACATATTTATCCTCATTCGAGGACGTTGTAGAGAAACCAGTATGGGTTGATGCTATGGCAGAGGAATGTGATTCCATTGTAAGAAATAGTTTTTGGTAAGTGGTCCCAAGACTAGCAAACAAATCAGTGTTTGGTTCGAGATGGCTTTAAAAGGTAAATCATGTCGCAAATGGGAGCATAGAGAAACACAAGGCTAGATTTGTGGCCAAGGGGTTCTCTTAGGTGGAGGAAATTGAATATGAGGACACCTTTTCTCTAGTAGCAAGGTACTCATCCATCATATCAGTTCTAGCATTGTCAGCACAGATGGGGTGGAGGATCCACTAGATGGATGTGAATTCAACATTTCTCAATGTAGTTATTGAGGAAGAGGTGTATATTGAGTAGCCAGAGGGTTTTAGACCTTTGACAAAGAGTCGCATGTCTACAGACTCAAGTGAGTGTTGTATGGAATCAAGTAAGAACCATGTGCTTGGTATACCAGGATCGACAACTATCTCGTCAGTTTGAGCTTCACCAAAAGTGAAGCAGATGCAAACCTTTATCACATTGTGGCAAAAGGAAAATTATTGATTATTGTTTTATATGTCAATGACTTGATCCTTACTAGTGATGAGAAACTGATCAGATCTTGTAAGGAGGACCTTGCGAGAGATTTTGAGATGAAGGACATGGGATTCATCCATTATTTCCTCGGTTTGGAAGTATGGTAAAGATATGGGGAACTGATTGTCTCTCAAGGTAAGTATTCCAATGATATACTGAATAAGTTTTGCATGGAGAGTAGCAAACCCATGGACACTCCTCTAGAAAGTAATTGGAGGAAAGAGGATACCACTTAAGGTGAGGAAGTGGAGGCTATCATTTACAAGCAACTTGTGGGTGCACCCATGTATTATGTGAACACATGACTAGACATGTGTTATTTGGTTAACCAGCTTAGTCAATCCATGGTTAAGCCAACCAAACTATATTGGAAGGAAGCAAAGCATGTGTTGAGATACCTCGACGGCACTACTCAGTTTAGTCTTTAGTACAGACAAATAGAGGGAGTGAATTTGTAAGGTTTAACAAATGCAAATTAGGCAAGGAGTCCATATGACAGGAAGAGCACTTCAGGAGGAATTTCCAATGTTGGGTCAGCAACAATTTCTTGATACATCAGGAAGAAGAGATCTGTGGCACTCAGCTCAGTAGAAGCAGAGTGCAAGGCTACAAGTCTAGCAACATGCGAGGCTTCTAGATGAGAAAGAATATTTTTGGGTTATTTGGTTAGAATATGGATCCTACAATGATTCATTGTGAAAATCAGAGTTGTATCAAACTCTCTGAGAATACAATAATTCCTGATCAATCCAATCATATCAACATCCAATATCACCATCTACGAGATTGTGTGTAGAGGCAGATTGTTGGAGTACATTCTAATAAAGGAACAAGATGCAAATATTTTAACAAAGGCTTTGTCAAGAGGAAAATTTGAGTTCCATAGAAGCAAGATTGGGGTATCTGATAGTCCCTTTCTTGCTAATAGGGTGTTGAAAATGCAACAAGAAATTGATAATTTAATTTTCGCTTGATTAAATTAGGAGAAATTTGAGTTTCAATTTCAACAGGATACCTAGAGGTATTTAATCGAGGTGACATGGCTCTTGTCACTTAGTTAACTAAGTAAATTCAAGTTGGAGACACTTGAGTTCAATTCTACATGATTGATTGCTAATTTCTAGCAATCTATTTCAATTAATTTGAGTTATTGTCAATGTAACTAGTTCTCACTATTAGTAGAACTAGTGGAGTTTCAATCAAGGGTGTGTAACTTTTTCCACACTTAGTGATAAGGGTGTTTAACATTTTTCACACTAAGTGATCATCTAGTTAATTGAGCAATAAATCCAAAATAATTGTTGCATGTAGATAAATCGAGTTACCTAGTTGAGATTGGAGTTCAAGGGCAGTGTACTATGAGTTGTAAATTATTCCAAGTTGCATAGTTCATGCATGTAGTTAGAGAAGGACCTATAGGAATTGCAAAATCCAAATTGAGGAATTTCCTAATTAATAGGGGGTTAATTCCTTAAGGAACAATACAAGGAAATAGGAGCTTGGAGGCTCAAAATTTGGGCTAAGTATTGACCAAGGTCGGTTAGTTAGGCAGAGGATAGAAGATACAGGTGCAAGTTGAGCTCAAGCTTGAACATAGCATATTGTATTCATCCATATTCTTTGATTAATGCAATAAAGATAGTAAGGGTTTTCGAGTAGTTCCTTTCTCCTAGATAAATCTTTGTGTATGTGTGTTAAATCTTGATGCATGTTAATGATTTGAGTTCTCAATCTTGAATTTACTTTCGTGGATGAGTAGAGTAGCTTCAAGTCTTGTGATTTAGTAAATTTCATTAGTAGTTTAGAATCTACACATTAATTTCTATAGTAGAAGTGGTTCCCCCATGGAAAGAGGGTGGTAGGTGAAGCTCCCTTATGATTCTTCTTCTTTAGAATCAAGAATGTTTCAGCAGATAACGTTGAGCAGAGATGGGACATGATATGATGACAGGATACTTGTAATGATTGCATGATGCAGTTGGAATTCCTCCCTAGTTGAGAGGGACTGTTAATTTTTGGCAGCTCAGTAACAAATTATAATCATGGGGCTAGATTCCTCTTTTCGAAAAGATCAATTTTGACTTTTGAAGCACTCAATTTGGACAATGGAAAATGTATTTTCGAATTGAAGCCCACAATGTTACATTTGATCAGGTTGGCCCTAACAAGAAATTTGAGACCCTTGGAGGCCTATAAATACAAGTGACCTCAAGCTCATTTGGCCATCATCATCATCAAACATCTTCTTATTCCCTTCTTCATTGTTTGGTTCATATAGGGCTAAGGCTTGGTCGCGGAGATTGGTTCTTACAATCCAAAATCATGGGGTCTGAAGCTTCCACATGTGTTTAGGGTTTTGGTTTCCAATCGCAAGCTTCACGCAAGAAAATTTTGAGTACAATTTTAGGCACGTAGGCTCATCTGTGCAGTTAGAAGCTCTCAACCACACACATACCTTTTCCTCCATGCGGTTGGGATACAGGGTTAGAATTTGACATTTGACCACGGTTGACCGCAATCAAGAAAAATTATCTCCAATTAATATTGATGTTGGGAACATATTTCTGAATGTTGTTAGATTAATTTTGTTGGATGATTTTGTATTGACTCATTGTACTCTCTATTGAACATTTTATGACAATCTAATAGGAGAATAATTTCCAAGGCTTTTCCCCATAGTGGGTTTTTCCCTGGTCACTGGCCAAATATGGTGTCTCTTATTGATTTTTTGGTTGTCTCCTATTGTAACTGCATTAATGTTCTATCTTCAGGTAATATTGATTGATGAAAAGTATTAATTGTTATTGAAAGATTGCTTAATTAAGAATTCAGTTGGGCTAAAGTAATTGAAACAACATAGGGCAGTGTACAAATTTAACATCGTGTGGAATGCATGTGCTATATTTTCTTTGGGTGTCCATTTCTTGTTCATTTGCCACTGGAATCGAAGTCCCATAGGAGGAGCAACCCTTGTGCTCTGAAAATGGCAGTTGAACTCATTTCTTTGGGTGTCCATTTCTTGTTCATTTGCCACTAGAATCGAAGGCTCGGAGGAGGAGAAACCCTTGTGCTCTAAAAATGGCAGTTGATCTTTTTCCAAAACCTTATTTCTAATCATATTTTTGGGTCTACAAGGATGGGAGCCATGGCTTCCCTCGACCACTACATTCCTGTAGGAAGAGGGTGCAATTGCTCCATCGAAGGGAGCCATGATCAATAAATCCCTAAGGCTGCACACGTAAGAGAGTTTTGTATCATAAGGAAATATCAACAATGTAGTTCACACAAATTACTCAAGCACTCTACAACCCCATATGGTAAAGACATTGCAACATAATATCATGTAAACATTTTAACTCAGTCAAAATAAAAGTAACAAAATAAAATCAAAATGGCTCATGTATTGACCCTTGGTATTGAGAACCCATGGTATTTATGTGGAATATAACCTATTTTGAAAGGAAATTAAACCATCCTAGATCCATCTTAACTCCAGATCTACCAAGGGTCTAGAGGGATCAAATCTCTTAACATGTAAACTGCGTTTAGAGTGAAAATACCTTTGATCCCTCTTAAAGCTTAGTAAATACAATGCTAAAATAGATCTAAAATAATGTATTACTTTATTTTATTCACCACTATTATTAAATTTAATAATTATTAAAATTTAAATGAGTATGTAAAAATGATGTGGGAAATAAACAAACGAAAACATCTTATCATCTAATTTTTAAGAAGCTCCTTAGTTTTTGATGCTCCATAGCTTTTGATGTGCTAAAAGTCCAAAGGATTATTAAAGTCTTATAAAAAAAACTCCATACTTTTTTACGCTCTGAAAATTCGAATTATTAAAGATTTAAAAGTCCAAAGGATTATAAAAATCTTATCATCTAATTTTTGACAAGCTCCTTAGTTTTTTATGCTCCATAGTTTATGATGCGCTAAAAGTCCAAAGAATTATTAAAGCCTTATAAAAAAGTCGGTAGTTTTTGATGCGCCGAAATTCCAAAGGATTATAAATTCTTATAAAAAAAATTAATTTATTAAAGCTTTAAAAGTCCGAAGTATTATTAAACTCCTAGTGGAAGATAAATTTATTAAAGTTTTAAAAGTTTAGATAAACGCAGAGGACATCAATTAGACTTATTAAATATACACTTTCTCTCCACTGCAATATTTTAAATTTTTTATTTGGTTCAGTGTCTTGTGGTAAAGAACAAGAAAAAGCCGACACGCACACGTGGAGGGTATTTATTTCACAATCACGTTAACATATAATATTTTTCGGTTCCAGCGAGTGAGTGATTTAAGTTTAGTCCACTATGGTTGGCGTCTTCGAAAGCATAAATTAGAGACACACACTACATACATCACATTACATGGTTCATATTTAATTGTCTCATTTGCAAAGACTTGATGAATATATAGTTATATACACATACTTTTCCTTTTCTTAGCAAGTTAAAACATTACTTTTAAATTTGATAGGCTTGAATTTCAAGACATGGTGCGCTTATAGAAGGAAACATAAAGCACATAGAAGAGCTTGTAGATGTAATGGTCATAGATTTAGAAAATAATTAATTATTATTTGATACAACAATTCAATAGTGTCTTCTTTATGAGGAAAAAATATATATTTTTAACACTTTTACTTTTATTAATTTTTGAGATGTTCATTTCCAATGTTTATAATCGTTGCATTGATTTTGAAGTATTTTGAATTTCTGGTTTTACTTAAATTTTTTATCATACCATTTTTTATTTATTTATCTTAATTGAAGATTTATCGAACTTAGAAAGGGTCCAATCTCTTGAGGTACAAATTTTAAGAGATTTGATCTCTCTAGAATTTTAATAGATCCGAAGTCAAGGTGGATCTAGGCTACTCATTAAATATTTGTTTTAGATATATATACAACTTGAGTGGGCCTAATGGTTAAGAGCATGTATTTCCTCCTAAGAGATCATAGGTTCAAAACCAGAATATGATAGTTGCGTGGAGGTGAGTCCCTTGTCCCACGAAAAAAGGGGTCTCATACACCAATTTGGTGTGTGATTTATATATCATAAATACTCAATTTCATACACCATTTCACATTTAATAAGAATTGACATAGGTTTATTCAGTTTATTTATAGTTGGGTGAGTTTGTCGTCTCAATGTGAAGTCAGGCAGAAAATATACATCAGTAATTTTATTATTTCATTACTATTGGTTACACATTATGTAATTTAAGGATTTTTGAATTGTTTTCACGCTTATTTTCCTTTTGTGATCGATAATATTATTGTGTCTATGTATTTTTTGCTAAAAAAATTAATTTAGCCAACATATTCAATATTAGCCAACATATATTTTTTAATTTTTTTTAATGTAACATTATGTACAATATCTCCCTCATATGTATATACAATATTAGTTGGCATATATTTTTTAATTTTTTTTAATGTACCATTACATGACAACGTTTTTCTCATATACTGGGTTGTAGAGCCCCTCTCAACCCAAAAATTGAATGCTACACTTACTATATGTTCTACACTTAGCATTTAACTATAAATATTACAAATAAAGGTCATTAATATTGTTGTGGCATACATTCTAAGTTGTTGCTTAGTAGATACTATTTTAGAAATATTTAGGAGGATTATTTGTTTAAGAGTGGTTCCACTTTTGGTTACCATGGAATGAAAAATCTAAATAAAATAAGAATTGATAGGGAAAATCACATGAAACACACCATGAATAAATTAAAAGAAATAAATAAATCCTTGTAATTTAAATGTCCAATTCTAAGAAACTATTCAATCGATTTTGATTTATTCTGAGAAATTATTCAGTTGATTTTGGTTTTTGAAATTTAGCTCAGATTTGGATTTAAAGGAGTATGAAGATCTCTCACAAGACCTAAGCATCACTGATGTAAAATACATAAATTCTCTTTCAGTTGAAACCAAAATAAAAATGGATTAAAAAACAAATAAATAAACTAAAGTTTTATCCCTAATATTTAGACATTATTTTTCGATGGTTCTAACCCTCAAGAAGGGATAACAGCTAGTTGTGTATTCATAGGAGCAAGAGGTAAATGTATTCTTTTATGAAGTAGATTAGAATTTGACCATACAAAAAATACAATTAAATGTGAAGCCCTAGTTGAATGTCTCAAGAATTCCATCCATTTGAAGGTAAAATAAATTAGAGTTTTTAGTGATTCTGAAGTCATAGCCAGATAGATCAATAATTCAATCCATTATAATTCACCATACCTCAAAAATTACTAGCAAAAAGTTCTCAAAATCATAGACAAATTTTACAAATTCAATATCGCTACTATCCCATGGTTGCAAAATCTATTGGTCAATTTTCTAGCTACAGTTGCCTCTAAATTTTCACTCATAAAAGATTTTGAGGCCAATAGGTTTTTCATTGAGCTATCATATAAACACTCTAACCTCAATAATGTTATTAATTGCAGAGTATTTGAATAAGATCAATAAGTATTGTAGTTTCTCACCAATGGCAATGATCTTGTCACTGATGATAAGGTATTTCAAGCCACTAGAGAAAATGAAGAATCTTAGAGATTAGGGAAATAAGATGCAAGAAAGGTGGTTAATCCAAACCTACATACCATTTCCAACTGGGTAACAACCTTGAGAAACTTTCTAATTTCCAAGATAGGTTTCAAGAATTAAAAAATGTTAAAAAAATGTAGCTATAATTCATGCTATGAAGTGATAAATTTAGATACAATGGGAAATTCCAAAAATATGAGTTTGGGAAAATCACCATCTAAAAATGAAAACAATTATTATCTCAAGTTGTTTAAAGAATATCCATATGTTTTTCTTGGTCTTATCAGTATCTTAAAACTTACAGCACATGAATTATCCAACGTGTTGTACCATTAAAGGAGGATTTCAAACCTTTAAAGCAAAAATTGCATAAGTTCCACACCTACATAAACATTTGAGCCAAAATTGAAATAAACTGCTAGATACTGATATTATTTTTCAAGTCATGTATTCATATTCGTTGCAAATATAGTGCCTATGAGAAAGAACATAATCAAAATTCATATATGTGTGGATATCTATCATTTGAGCAAGGCCTTTGAAAAAGATAACTACCTCTTTCAACCCATTGATAAAATTTACAGACAATTTTGGGATCCAAGATGCTTTTACTTCTAAATGGTTTTTTAGGATATATACATGTTTCAATGGTGGAAGAAGATTGACTTTACACCACTTTTGATACTAAGTTTGGCACCCTTGCCTATAATCGAATGCCTTTTACATTAATCAATGTAGATGCCATTTTTCAGTAAGAATTGGATGTTTCTTTCATAGGTTTGATAGGTAAGATTGTGATAGTCTATCTAAATGTCGTATTTACATATTCAAAAGATAGAATTAACATGTTTTGTATCATATGAAAATATTTCAAAGATGCAAGACGTATGGAATCTCCCTCAACCTAAAGAAAAGTATTTTTGATGTGATAGAAGGAAATCTCTTGGGTCACGTCATATTAAAAGAAGTGATAATCATTGACCCAAAGTGTGTGAAAGATATTTCTCAATTGCCTCTTCCTCACAACATAAAGATAATATTGTCTTTTTTTGGAAAGATAATTTTTTTAAAAAAAATTCATAGTATATTTCACTAAAACTATTAACAAAAAATGTTTTGGAAAGATTTTGATTTTAGGTTGAAGAAGGAAGAAAAATGATCCATTCAATAAAACTAATATTACTATCTCTCAAAATCCTACTTTACATAATCCTAATCTTGGTCGACATTTATTTCTATATACTTTTGCATTTGATCAATCACTTGCAGTTGTTATAACTCAAAAGGATGATGATAGTAACAAAGATTCTATATCCTTCATGAGTAACACTTAAGAGGGAGTAGAGAGAAACTACTCTACCATTGACAAACAAACCTATGTTGTTTTCAAAGCTATATTTTGAAGAATTGTACTAAATTCATAGCACCTCGTACTGTTGTGCACTCACTCTTTACTCAATAGAAGCTAGGAGAGTGAATGGGGAATTTGATCACTATTGTGTGATAATTCGACCTTGATATTAGACTTTATCATATAATGAGAGGTCAAGGACTGTGCAAGTTGGTTTCTTATTCCTAGAATTCTACAAATCAAGATTAAGAAGGGTGAGAGGATAAGTTGTTGGTTTGTTCCAATGACATACATTTTACTTTGGTAATTTTTTACTCTTGGCAACCTAATTTAGTTAATTACTTACATCATGGTGTATGCCTCCACTGTGAGACTTCCAAGGAAAAAAGAGCATTATGATTGAACTTTATTTAGTATTAGTTAATAAACTCCGTTTTATTTTGGATGAACTATAATGAAGTGCTATCAAGATGTTTGGAGAAAGATGATGTTGAGACTAAAAGATCTTCATGGTGGTCTTTCAAGAGATACCACCACTCATATAATTTTGAAGGTAGGAAATTATTAGCCAACATTATTCTAAGACACACATGCCTATGTCAAGAAATGTAAGGTTTTCCATTAAGTGCTAGTAGGGAAAGGAAAACATCTACTCCATTACATCTTCTTAGCATTGGTAGACCTTTTGATTAATATAGATTAGAAATTATATGTGAAATTAACCATCATTCATAAAAAAGAAACAAATACATCTTAACAATGATAAATTATTCCACTTGATGTTCTAAATTAAGTCTCCTCACATGAGTTGATGAAAAAGTAGTTATTTAAAGATATTATACTAAGTATGACCTGTAAGGGAATGGGTAACTGAGTTTATTGACAAGTACTTAGCTTACATTTGAAAAATATTATTGTTGAAAATCACATCACCTAACATCATGCTTTGCATAATGTGCTTTGGGATGATTTAGTAATTCGCAAGGAAGCCTTGAGTATTCTCCATATTTTTTAGCGTATGGATAGGAAGAGGGAAAGGCCAAGAATTTTTTTTATCATACTAGTAGTTACTTGTAATAAAAAATTCCTATTTATTCTTAAAGACATAATTATTTTGGAGATATATAAATATATTGATTGATAAATAACTTATGAGAATGATTATGTTACAATGATCCTTGAGATAGTCTGCTTATAACATTGATTCGTCACAAGGTGAAGGGGTATGTTCCCTTTGAATATTACTTAACTAATTAACTTATTATTATTATTTTTATAATAATACCTCCCTATTAAAGAATGCTTTATCCTCAAAACAAAATAAATAGGATTCTCTCTAGTTGGACATGTTTCTATGGTGGTATGAAGTTCTATCTATTTTTATGGGTTGTGACTTCATTATTTCTTTGAGTGTTGGTGAGGTTCTTTAAAAATTGCATCATAGTTTGAAGTCTTTTGACATGAATATTTAACATGAAATATTTATGCTTCTTGGTGATATGCTTCTATGGTACATTTGACTGGGTTTCTGGCCCCTTATTTATTGATTATAATTGATTATTCTTAAATGTGGAACTTTTAACACTATATAAATTATGGTATTGACCTTGCTAATCAAACTCATTGAATTGTTCTTCAATATTTGTGGTATAACTTCCCAATTACATAAATCATTCTACACCCAACACCATATCCATTTATTCAGTGGTATTGTGTAAAGTTATGTTTGTAGTTTCAATTCTTGTATTTAAATTGAGACTTTATAAAATCTGCTTACTTCTTTAACATTTTCTCCATCAGTGACCATAAAAATGAGGTATTTCATGGGGTACACCAAAAATTTTAGTTGTTTAGCAACAACGATGTCTAAATAATTATGAGTATTGCTAAAATATTTGAATATTGTTAAATTTGTCTGTCTTATGATTCATTTTACATTTAGGGTGTGAGGTTGTATTTTCCTTTTCATGTTTGACAAGAGAAGTGTAATTGTTTTCTTTTCTTTTCTTGGAAACTAGATCTTATCCATTCCGAGGAATGGTGGAAGTATTTCACAATCATTGGTTGTATTTACTCCTTTTGAATAATTATCTTTCTTTCAAGTTATTTCCTTCATTCCCATATTTTTAGGCATGTGCATTGTGATATTGAAGTTATTGATGTTTTTTGTTGGTTTCTTCATCTAAATCTAAGTTGTATGGTATAGTGATTTCATCATTTATTTTTTGGACTTCTATTTGCTTCCCATCTACTATTCTACAGTAGCATAGTGGAATTTTTTAATATCAATGCCTTATTGTCCAATTATTTCCACACTTACAACATTTTTTCCCCTATTTTCTCTCTCTCCAATTCACTCATAGATGTGTTTGATTCATTTTCTTTTGTACAAGTATATAACTTTTTATTGCTTAATGTATACCTGCGACCATTTGTCTCCTCAATATCAACATTTGTTTCCCCATTTCTTATCTAGGTCCTTGTGCCAATTTTCATCTTCCCTAAAGAATGATGCTCATTGAACTGCTTTTTTGTTTAGTTATTTTTTCTAATGTCTAACACCCTTAAAACATTTCAGATTTTCATATTTTTATTTCACTACCAATGCAATCCTTCAACTCATAGGTATACATTTTTAACAAGTTCTCATATGTGAATCTACTTTGTCATGTTTCCAAAACTTTTATTTATAGTGTTGTATATAGCAGGAAAATCCAAAGCAAAGATATTAATACCAAACATAAGTGCCTTAGCATCAACGCTGGTGGAAAGGTTTCATACGACCAGGGGGTAGGTACACCACATTAAATCTCGGTCCAACCTTTTCCAAATTGTGACAACCTCCAGTCTGAACAAAAACTCTCGAGATCAAAATCCTACGACAAAAATTATTTGCGTCAATTAACAGGATAAAAGTCTCTCTCCTGGCCTTGTCAAGTTGATGTGTCTCCGCCATTTTATGGTCCAAAACAAGATAAAAGTTGGCGAAAATTGATAGGATGAAAGTTTATCTCTTGGCCCCGTTGAAGGCTTGTCTCCTCCTTTTTATGTCCCAAGATAGAGATTCAATTCACAGTGTTGTCAATTGACATACCAATCTTGGGCCAAAATATCGGCCATTTCTTTTGTGTTGCGCTGAATCTACACCAAGAAATCTTGGGTGATGAATCTTCTTTGAGATTCAAATCTGACAACTAACGGGAATGTACCATATGTCAATTAACACTCACTTGGATCAGTCTACGAAGGGATTCTATCTACTTCTATGAATAATTAGCAACTCGAGGGCCAAAAGGCATAGACAGAATATTCATTGAGTTATACACACATAATTCAGATGTCTATAGATCAGCCATGCTGAAGTAACCAAGCACGCCTATAACAGATCCATTCCCACACAGTTCACGATTGTGAGCAGAGATAAAAAAACAGTCTAAAATGAGATTTACGAGGATTATACACAGAGGATTTAATAATTATGCAATTTGGATGGCACACACAAAAATCCAACTTTTCCCATCGCTCAATACTGATTAATACATTTGAGGATCAATCTAGATCGAATGACCTAATTTTGGCTTAAGATCAGACTCTCTAGGCCTTTTCAAACTAATTAACAAAATTATCAAAATATAATTACATGGAAAACATAAATATATTCAATCTTAATTGAGGAACCAAATCCTCTAGTAAAGATTCTTTTGACCTTTTAGAGGTTAAGATAGAATTTTGACCGATACCCCTGCATCATACTCCCAACGAACAAACTATTTATGGACTCCTGACCATGAGATATTCAATTGAACTGCCACTTTTCTATAGTAATGTGGCGGTCATCTAGGTAGATGTACTATTGGATGGTTCTTCCACTTGACCAAGTACTCATTATACTATTTTCCCCTTGTCTTCTTATTCAATATTTTGTCTAGGAATTTCTTAGGCTATAGGGGTTCTACTACTAGTAATTGCTTCTGCCGCTAGATTTGATGCCTTTCATTGTCATCTATTGTTTGATCTGTCTCATCTATTAGATACTTATACATGTCTACAACATTAAAAGTGGGAGAGATTCTAATTCCTAGTAGGATCTCTACTTCATATGCATTATTTGAAAACTTCTTGAGGGTTCCGCAATGCCCAATCTTCTTCAATTTTAGCTTGTTATACTCTCCTCTAGGAAATAATTCATTTCTCAAATGTGTGAAAACCAAAACACCCACTTCAAAATTTTGTTCTCTCCTCTTCAAATATGCTCTACTTTTATAGTTGAGGTTTCTTTCTTATAGTTTATGTTTCACTTTCTCATGAATTTTTTACACGATTGTGGCAAAGTCTTCTCCTTTTGTACTCCTCTATTCAACTCATTCGAACTTCTGAGCTCATGAACTCCTCTAAGGTGCATTCCATATATGATTTGGAATTGAATATGACCTATACTTGTGTTTGGAGAAGAATTATAGGAATATTCTGTTGTAGGAAGCACCTAATCCTACTGTTTGGGATGCTCTCCAACTAAACTCCTCAAAATATTCCCCAAGATTTTTTTGACCACCTTAGTCTATCCATCATTCTATTGATGGTAAGTTGAGCTAAAATTCAACTCTATTCCAAGCTTCTTCCATAAAGTCCTCCAAAAATGCCCTAAGAATTTGGTATCCCTATCTGAGACAATACTCTTGGGTATCCCATGTATTCTTACCACTTCTTTGAAAGACATGTTAGCAATATGGGTAGCATCACTAGTTTTAAAGAAAGGAATAAAAGGAGCCATTTCTTAAAATATATTAAGCACTACAAAGATTGAACCATTAGCTTTCTTTTTTTTTTGGAACACCAACACAAAGTCCATACTTATCGAATCCCAAGGTATGTTTGGGATTGGTAGTGGAGTATACAAACCTATGTTTTGACTCTTTCCCTTTGTATGCTCACAAATTCTATAGTTAATCACAAAATTATGAACATCAGTCCTCATTTTTTGCCAAAAATAAAAATGCTTTAGTTGTTCATAAGTTTTATCATGCCCAAAATGTTGACCTAATCCTCCATTATGTTTCTCCTTCATTAAAATTTCCCTCATTTAATAATTTGGAATGCAAAGCTAATTGTTTTTGAATAGTAGTCTATCTTGCAACATACATTGAAGCCACTTGCTTGTGTACCTGATTGTAGGAATTTTAAATACCTCATAAGCCTCCTTGAAGTCTACATCATCTTCACACAATTCCTTCATAAAATCAAGTCCCATGTTACTTATATCTGACTCTCCTTCATTATCAAGCTCCTTTTGCTCAAGGAATTTGCAATTCAATTAGCTTGGTCATTGATATGTTTTAAAACAAAGTAAAACATTGGAAGGATTGTAGAGCCTCTAAAATGTATTCAAAATATCATCCACTTTCACCTTTATCACTACCATTTCACTCACATGTCACAACTCCATGACCAAATAACATTTCATTAGCATTCATTTTCATAACTATATGGGTTACCTTTGTGTTTTCCAAAAGTTAATGATTTTTAGTATTATAAGTGAATTAAATGGTTAAAACTTATAAAAATGACATATACTTGCTAATACTTAAAAGTGTCTTGAATTTCATGACATGTGTAGGTCATTTGGAAGCTTCCAAGGCACCCTTATGTGACCTCCAACACTCAAATTCGAATTATCTTCAATATATGGAAGAAGATTTGGATAAAGGTCAAAGAGGATATGTGTTTCATCATTACCTATTTGAATTGTAATTCTATGAGATTTTCTAGGGATCTAGGGAGAAAATAATGGACCTCCATTAATGAGGTAGCTTCTTATGTTTTTGTATAAATAGGAGAGCCTTCTCCTTTGAAAGACATGTGTAAAGTTGTAAATGCTCATGTTTTGAATATAGAATTTGAATTTGGCACCATGCCCATGAGTGATGTTCACTTTGATTTGGTTATGCTTGCATTTGGAGCCTCTCAACTTTCCATCTCTCACGCTTTTTTGGATTGGCCACCTATAATGTGTGAGATTTATTGTTTTTCATAAATTAAGATCTATTTCTTTCATATATTTTCCTATGTGAGAGGTTAAGAGTGATTATTTTTATTTGCTTTCTACCTAGAAGTTAAGAGTATTTGTTTTTATTTGCTTTCATATCTTTCCCTATGTGTGATGTTAAGAGTGATTGTTTTTATTTGCTTTCTACCTAGAAATTAAGAACATTTGTTTTCATATCTTTTCCTGTGTGAGAGGTTAAGAGTGATTGCTTTTATTTGCTTTCTACTTAGAAGTTAAGAGCATTTGTTTTTATTTGTTTTCATATCTTTTTCTGTGTGAGAGGTTAAGAATGATTTTTTTGCTTTCATTTTTGAAAGAGTGGTGTGCTTTTCAGCTCCTGCAAGATTGGAATATTAATATTTCAATTCCGCGCATTGTACTATAATTTATTTTGATTTGAGTGTTGAATTAAAATAGTTGAATTTGGTTTTTCATTATTTGATTTTGTAGTTAGATTGATCTAAATTGAAAGTTAGTTTCTACCATATATAGTGCACGCATGCTTCGCAAGTTTTACGAAACCCCCAGGTTGATAGTTAAATGATAAGTAATTAATTTGCTTCAACTTTTTGGCGTTGTTGCCGAGGAAGTGTGCATAGGAACTAGCTTTCAATCTAGAGTTCATTTTTCAGTTTTTTTTCTAGATGCATGATTAAAGCATGTAGATGGATAAATCATTTAGTTGCAT